>JAPYZJ010003656.1:0-18025 GCA_030522765.1 Ophioninae sp. B BG-2022a | reverse complement strand
CAGTATTATAACCTTTTCCATCTAATAACATTATAACGGCATTCATCGTTTTTAAGTTCAATCCACAATAGCATAGATTTATGACTAAAATTATACATCAACCGAATCTTAATAATCTCATCTAATATTTAACATATTGAAATTGCGCTCACACCATTGTAATTTTTCTTTCCGACTCATTAATGTCATATCATAATTTGTAGATATGGAATAAATTTATGAAGAGGATCCGAACCAAGGATCGAAACGTAAACCTGATCCTTTTTTTTGATAACCTTGGGTGAAAACCCACACTTGGCCGAACCGTAGCCGACTCCAGCGTATACACTGTAAACTATACGCCCTTAACGGGAATACGTCGAGTTACCCTGCATATAAATAGTTGTCCCCGGATTAACACGCAGTGGAAGGCCTTTGTGAGAAGGCCCTCTTCGGTTTGGCCGATCAGAGCGTCGGTCATTGACGGTCATTAGTTGCGTACAGAACGCTGTAGTATATGGACGTTTCTAGAATGGAGATGTGTTTCGTGTGTAGAAATGAGATAACCGAAGGCGACAAAATTACTGTGAAAAAACGTGGTGTTCAAAAAAACTCTTGGCGACTAGTATTGCTATAAATAGGTTGCTATAAATATTACCGTGATTCGATATCTGCGCAGGCGTCACGTCAGCAAAGCCTTGAAAAACGTGCATCGACGTCGTCATCGTCATCAGCAGTCCAAACAAACGTATCAACGACGTTCGATTTCTGAAATCGCTGTTTCTTTTGTAGCGAAGTACTTGAAGATCTAGTCCAAGCAAAGCTCCCGATCGAAAGGCATCGAAGGATTCCATCTGTTACCAAAACCTCGTTCGGGAATACATTGCTTGAACGTTGCAGAAATCGTAGCGATAAAATGGCGATGGAAGTGAAAGCGCGTATCGAAAATATTCCCGATCTACCTGCTGATGGAGCGCGATATCACATGGATTGTAAGAAACGTGCATATAATTCGGTTGCGGTTGAAAATCAACCGGGGAGGCCAGCTAAATCGTTCGTGATATTTTATTTACAATTACATCGAAGAGCATAATGAGAAATGTCAACTTCCAATCAAGGATCTGTTAGAAAAATTTCAGGAAGAATAAGTCCCTGATGTGAAACCCGTAAAGGCACGTTTAAAAGAACATTATGGAGATGAAATTGTGATATTTGAGACGGCGGGCATCCGTTCCACCGTTTTGTTCCGAAATACTGGTCGCAAACTATTCGCACAATTCTGGTACGAGGATCGAAATGCGGATGAAGGACGAGAGAGGCTGAGGGTCGTACGCGAAGCTGCCGCTATACTTTTAGAGGACATACGCTGGACACTTTACGATGTCAAGAATTATCCTCCGACCGATAACTTTTTGCAAAACGTCCAGGATGCAATTCCCGAATGTCTCCGGGTTCTTTTGAACAACATTATTTGTAAGTCGAAAAGGAATTTGCTCGATCCGTGAAGAAAAAATGCACGGCTATCGCGCATGCTATCGTATCTGCCGTACGTTCACGATCTTTCCTTTCGCCATCACAACTGGGAGTAGGCGATTTCTTATACAAGAAGTACAGGTCGAAAATATTATTCAACGTTCTTTCCGCGTTGGGACTTTCTGCAACGTATGATGAAATTAGTACGTTCGAAGCTTCTTCTGTCATCCGACATCAGCGCTAGCTTCAGGTTAAAGAGGGAACATTCTCACAGTTCATTTTTGACAACTCGGACTTCAACATTAATACATTGGATGGAGAAAATACTTTTCATTATATGGGGGGATTCAATGCCTAACACCGTTCAATGGTATAGAACCGGAAACAACAACACGTCGCGACTCTTCGAAAACAACTACCGCAACCATTGAAGAAGCCGGGCACGTTGAAATTTCTTATTACGGTAAAAAAAAATCAAACGGTCTCCGGAACGTGAAGGTTGCTGATATAACGGAAATGCAACAAATCTCTGAAACGTGTCTGCCAACCATTGGTGATCTGATGTGGCTCTACGGAAAATGGTCCTGCATCGACGATATACCAGGGTGGAACGGACTCATGGAAGAAGCTGAGGCCGGAAAAACCTTCGTCAGATCGAGTGTAATATTCCCTCCGTTGGAGGTTCCTTCCTTGACGGAGGTGCATGGATGCATGCACCTCCGTCAGATCACGACACGATACAACTCTTGTGTACGCTCACGCGAGGAGCAAAGCTTCGAACAGCAAATCGTTCATTGTAACCTTCGATCAGCCTCTATATTGGAAAGCGCCCGACATTGTTTCCAACAGTGAACCGCCCTCTGAGATTAATTTGATCATTCTTCGCCTGGGGGATTTTATCTTCTCATATCCTTTCTGGGTGCGACCGGATTCATAATGAGCAGCAGTGGACTTCAGGACGCTCTGAAAATTATTTACGCTGACAATTGCGTAGAGAAGATCCGATCAGGTCACGCGTATTCGAAAGCTGTTCGTGCTTATTTTCTCGTCCATGCCTCCTTAAAGAAGCGCGTCATGGACACGATTGAGTTTGACGACGAAGAACGCAATGAGATGGAGCAATTACTTCTGGATTTCGATCCGACAGTCGTTCTTGGTGCTGAAGAAAACGGTTTGGTCAAAGCTGTGATCGATAAATTCGGGGTGGCGCTCAATCAACTTGTCAACAACGGACCTACTGCTAAACTATGGACGCAGTACTTCCAAATGATCACGTTGGTGGAACAGTTTATAGAAGCCTAATGATCTGGAAACTGGAAACTCCATATCACTACAATTCAAAGGGTGCTGCCCTTCTTCCACGATAGCGGTCACTTCCTGTACGCGAAGAGCGCCCATCTATATCTTCAAGATATGTTGAACTTAAGTGATAAGATGTCGGCTGATGATTATGAAAAATTTTCAACGGAAGGTTACTTTACAATTCGGCGTACGAACAAATTTTGGCCAGGCATCATGTCTGACCAGTCGATTGAACAGACTCTCAATGAAGAATCTAAAATAAGCGGAGGCTTGTTTGGACGAGGAGCTAGTGAAAGCATGGCAACAAGATGGGCCATGGGTACGGTGCAAATGCAGAAAATTTGCGAACGAGTGGAGGATTTCTGCAATATTCGCAGCGCGACAACTGAGCAACACGTCGACTTCCGGCCAAATCGTGCCTCAAGGGACAATTCGGATGTGGAGAAGTTGGATCAGTGGTGCACTGCACATCATCCTTTCCCTGTTGATTCTCAACTGATGTCTATTAGCACGGGATTTATCGGCACAGCAAAGATGAACTGTCATCTCGCTTCTGAAATTGGTGCGAAAATGATGGTGAATATGATCGGTTCAACTTACGATTTGGTGACATTTAAACGAGAGGATAAAATCTTACCCTTGGATACAATTTCAAGCAGCATTACCATTGACAAAACGATTGTGCTAATAAATCGGCTACTGCTTTTCCAACGCATCAGTAGTTCCAAACGATCCGACAAAGACCTGCAGGATTGTTTCGCTTACGAGCTCGAGCCGTACCTTCTTTCGTTATTGAATGAAGATGGAATGCAAAAGGGTACAAAGTCTGCATTGTACAACTGTTTCGAGCCTCCACAACGTTCTCCGTCCCTAGGAGAAAGGCGCCTCAAGGTTATTGACGGAGAATATTTGTTGCACAAAGTTATTTGGCCTCGCACGCAAGCAACGTGCGATAAAATTCGCGAAACGTACGTGTCGTACGTGAGAAGACATTTTACGGAGATAGTGATCGTTGTTTTCGATGGGTATCCAGAGAATTCATAACTGACTGTTCCTAAGGGTGGGAACGCAAAAGACGAGCAGCGAAGAGATTGAGATTGTTGTTTATGCAACCTCCGTTCACTCTGTGTCGCAAGAAAAATTTTTGCCTAATGACAAAAAGAAGGCCCACTTCACCGATCTACTTAAAACAGCCCTGGAGTAGTCCGATATCGCAGTTTAGCAGGCACCAGCAGATGCAGATCTGTTCATCGCAGGCACAGCAATTTCTAAAGCTCCGCAGTACGATCAAGTCACAATCATCGGCGAAGACATCGACCTTCTGGTTCTACGCAGTGGCATCGGACGTAATGTGAACAACGCTTTCTTCAAGAAACCAAGCAGAGAGGGAGTAATCCTGAACATGTGTAATCGCCAAAGAGTATTCAATATGGAGAAGATGTTGCGCAGTACATTTTAATCCTCCATGCCTTCAGCTGATGTGACACTACGTCCTCGATTTTCAACATCGGAAAAAAAATTTTTTCAACACGATTGAAAAAAATCCACAATTCGCCAAAGTTCTCAACTTGTTGAAGGACCACGATATTAGTTAGGCTGTCTTGCCTCATGCTGGTGAATGTTTCTTGATTGCTTTGTTCGGAGGCGATGAAGGCGATAAATCTTTGGACGCACTCCGATACAGAAAATTTACAAAATCCGTTGGACAAAAAAAATTCGACTTGGCTACGCTTCCACCAACGTGCGCAGCGGCGGAATCCCACACCTATAAGGAATACCTTCAAGTCCGAATGTGGTTGGAGTACGAAATGCTCTGTAACGTGGCTTTTTTCCAGGTTACATTTTTCCGAAGTATCGGGGTCTACAACGTCCCACTGACTCGGAGCCGATACGGCGACCGCGACGAGATCCCGCAGCGTCCCCCCTGACAAAATAATTTGCTCGCTAATCCCTAGAGGCCCAAAGGTCCCGAGAGTCGCGAGGTGAGACGCCAGCGGACGGATCGACGGCGAACGGCGACCGGTAGGATGCCCGCGTCTCCCCCTCCCCCCCATCGCTGTGACGCTACGATCGGCGTGGCCGCAACGACAGACGGCTCGCGAACGCACGGACTTCCGAATTCCTGGCCTAGAGGAGAATTGTCTCAGAGAGGAGAGCGGCTCTGTTTTTCGCGCCTACGACGGCCCATTATTTCGAAGGGCATTGGCGTGCGGGAAAATTGAGGCGAAAACAAATATCGACGAGCATGTTCGGTTTTCACGCATTGTCGCCCGATTGAGCATTCGTAACGCGCACCACACCGGGGCAGCACTTTCCGGAATTCGGGAAGCGCATTGCCGCCCTCCGCATAGGGCCACGTGATTATAATAAGCCGGGGGGGGGGGGGGTTGCGACGCTTCCGAGAGTCCACGAACGCAGAAAGGATCATCTTCCTGCGAGGTCTCGAGTCGGTCAGCCGAAATTAGGTTGCATGTCGGACAGGGTCCGCACAATTTTTGGAAAATAATCCGCGCGTCCGACGGGGTCCGCGTGAGATCGGGAAAATAGGTTGCGCGTCGGACAGGGTCCGCGCAATTTTCGGAGAATAATCCGCGCGTTGGGCGGGGTCCACGCGTGGGGTTAATGAGCGTTGAAAATAATAATAGTAGGAGTGTGTGAAAGTGTTCGGTGATCGGTAGTCTCTCGAACAGGCCGTGGCATTTGTGCGGGAAAGACGGGGTAGTTGTTAATTGTGTCGAAGGGACTGGGGTACGACTTCGCGGCGAGTCGGCCTCCCGCCTTCCAGCGGGACGCGGACTCGAACCCGCGCGGAGCCCCGATACCTTGTCCCGATCGGTTTCGTTTGGGCAACCGTCTTCTCGGCTGTGGATACATCCCGATACCATCGAGCAGAGAGACCATCGACCGAGGACAGTTTTGTGCGTGAATGGGTCGACGGGGAAGTTTAACCCGCGTACGTGAAATAAAGCTCGGCCGGGTAACCGAATAGCGGGGGCTCGGTTCTCTCGGTGTATTGTGTGACCGTTAGGGAACATCGTCCGACGGCGATAATGAGCTCGCGTTTGTCTACCGAGTGTGTAGGTCCCGGTCGCGTGTGCGTGAATTAGAATAGAAATTCCCGTTTCTTGTGACAAACTTCGTGTGAATGTTTCGTCCCGTGACTCTATATTTTTCCGTGAGTTTTGCGAACTAGTATTATAAGACGCCGAAAGACACGAAGACCTTGTTTGTTTTCCCTTTTTGTTTTACCGTCTCGCGAGAGTTCCGGTTCCGCGTGATTTCCACCCCCTCCCCCTCTGCCATTCCACTATGGCTGCGGCGATGTCCGGCAGTCGCTGTCACGCCCGTTCATCCCGGTGAGCCGATGTTCTTTTTCGGCTGGCGCCGTAAGGCGGGAGGGACGGGAGCGAGTTTTGTGGCCATTGCGAATAGGACACCCGGTTTGGTGGAAATTGCCGTCACAGCTCGCAACGGATTGGTGTTGAAAGAAAACAAATCGTGGGTTGGAACCGATCACAACCACCGCTGACCCAGCACCAGAGGCTTTGCTCAAATTAATTTCCTGCAAATGCAAGTCCAAGTGCGCAAAGATGTGCGGCTGCCGTAAAGCGGGCCTCAACTGCTCCACTTTATGTCTGCACTGCAGCGGAGAGACGTATGAAAATATAACAGACATAAGGAATCTCCTGCCGGAGGAAGACTACGATGATGACGTCGACAATTTCGAGGATCTCTGCTCGGAAGAAGTAGTCGAACCTTTAGTCGATGGTCCTGACGTTTCGATTGACAGTGAGGAGGAAGAAGAGATCGCAGACGAAAATGTAGCTGGGCACTCGACAAAACGATTACCATTGGCATAGAGGGAGATAACAACCCGCAATTGAAATTGGAGGTACGTATCTTATGTAGGAAAACAACATTATTATGAATTATACATAATTGTCAAGATAATATAACTAATCAGTTGTTCAAATCCACATTTGCTGAAATGTTTCTAGTTGCTGAAATGCCGAGAGGACACACCAGATGTAAAAGACACAAAATACCCTTCGACATTGTCTGTTACAATTTTTTTTGTATGTAAACTAGATAATAAACGAGATATTTGAAAAATAAAAAAATACATAACCAGATGTAAAAGACAAAAAATTCCCTTCTACATTCTCCATTACAATTTTTTTAATGAATGAACTAGATAATAATCAAAATATATAAAAAATAAAAACAATTTCACCTTTAAATTCAGTATAAATCCGAAAGATTGATCGTGGAGTAAAAAAAGTGCGAGAACCATAGTTGAAGGAAATAAAATTCCACCGATTACGATTTTTTTTTTAAACTTGATAGTATAACTCTGCAACTATTGATCCTCTATGAAAATGATAATAACCAATCATGTAGGAAATTAAATTTCCAAGAACTTTGTACACTACTATTTTTGCACTAAAGTTGAACATTAACGAGTTATTCAAGAAAAATCGAAAAACTGAACTTCAAATCAAAATGGCGGCGATTGCACAGTCAGGATTGTCCTGAAAATCGAAATGTACACTCCCACCCACCCTCCCCGACGCTTAAAAAAAAATTGCAGCCAGGAAATTTTTCTATTTCAGACTGTTTTTTTGTCTACCTCGACTGGACTACACACGCTTTTTGTCGAGCGGGTGTTATGGCTGTACAATCGTAGAAGAGCGTCTCCTTATTCAGAATTTTGGTAAATCTTGAGGGTAGAAAGCAGGTGAACTCTTCGATGATATCAATGATGATTCGTGAGCCGTAGCATGTCTTTATAACACGTAAATCGGTGATTTTATAGTCGATTTTCAGCGACAGCTCTGATAGGTTTTTCGACGGTAAGAAGCCCACCATGTTCCCCATCTTGTTGATTTCCGAAAAGTCCAACGTTGATGTTGATTTTACTAATTTCACGCGTAAGAGCTTGTATCACGGTTTGTTTCTCGATGACTTTCCGAAGAATGGCAATATTTTGCAAAAAAACTTCTAGACGGTCTTTCAATTCGCACTGTTTTTGCCCGTACATCTACTCCTGCTTCTGTTCGAAGACAATTGACGGCGTAGAGTGACCGTTATATCCTACGCCGCCATGACAATACCGATGATCCCCCACCACTGCAGGCAGCGCTGCCCCCACCACCGTTCCCGCCAACGCGCCAAAGTTCGCAGAATACAAAACGTCTGATGCTGCCAAGCGGAGCGTCTTGCAGAAATGCTGACGGTGCGGTTGCTACGCGCGGGTGAAACATACGACGGAGATTTATTCAATATGATAACATTATCATTATTAACCAATTAACGATTACGAGTACAACAGCTCTGTACACCATGAAAAGTTTTATGATTAAAGGAGCTGCTCTTGCCGCCCCCTATGAATAAATTGTTAGTGGATATTTAACCCATAGTTTTATCGTTCTCACAGGTAAATGTCTTGTGACAGTAGTCGCTAACTATTTTGTCGTTGTGAGATTAAGCGCTTGAAAATACACTTCTAAACTTATGCATACCGAAGCCAGAACACATATAATGAAGGAACATAATCCAATACTGTCCGCAGCATTGCGAATCAGCAGATTGAAGCTGATCAGTGCTGAATCGGAGGAGTTTACAGCTTCCGCGGAGTGGATGCAGATGATGTGGGATGATTGGAGGTAGTCCGTAGCTGTCGAAGTACTATCCGCATCCGGATCGATCGACGTGCATGGCGACCCAGTGGGTACCGGGCTGTTCATGCCCATGGGTGTTTGCGACACTAGCTGCCGGCTGTTCGCAAACTTTTTGAATACGGTCTGCAAGATATACGCCAACCGTGTGATTCTTTATATCATGTAGACAGTCGGCAATTTAGAGACTGTTCATAAGAGGATAAATGAGGCGATAATGTTGTTGTTGCTGTGGGCCTATATTCCCATAACGCTTGGCGGTATTCACTTCGGCAGAGAAGCGTTTCAATTGTCGTCGCATAATCTACAGCGCATTTATAGGGACAATTCTTATGCGTCACAGCGTCATACGAGCAACGTGTACCAGCCCACGGAAGATGTTGAAATGTGATATTATCCTCGCCCTCTTCCAAATTTATAATGTATAAGCCGGTGGGGTTCGTCAAATAGGATGCTTTAGCGGCCCCTCTTAGAAACACTCGCATAGATTCTGCCGTGATAGTCCGCAATATTCTCTCAATATGCCGTAAGGACGTATAACCGTCGGACCATCTTATGCCGTGATGATTTCACGTCACCCATTTATAAGATAATTAGGGGATTAAACCGTCGTTTTCCTTTGGCAAATCTTTACTCCAACGTGAGTACAATTATACTCCTTACTCCTTGACAATATTCCGACCGTTCGTCACACTTGTTATACATAGACATCCACCATTCACGCTATTCACTCTCGTTACTTTTCTTTTTTAGAGATATATATATGGTTTCTTTTGGTTTCGAGACTTAACTTAGGATGATTCTTGTTCGATGGCTCTTTATTCTGCTCTGGGGCTCGCTGATTCGATCGGTGGACGATGGCTCCGTTCTGGATGGGTTCCCTGATCGTTTAGATCTCGACTGGGCACGAAAGGGATTGGGTGTTTCGTCCTTATTTGGTGGTTCCCCCGGAGCCGACTGTACCGCTAGACGTCCCCAGAGCGAAAGAGACCGATCACATTTCGGGAGAATCGAACTCGGCGATTATCCCCCTCTTTCTCTATCGCCCATACCACCTCCCAGAAGCGATTTCTGGTCGTTCCTACATTTCGTGAGCGACTCGAAGGATATTGCTTACACATTCCATCGTTCTTTTCACATCACTCGGTAATTGTCTGTATGCGTGCGGCGGGGCTACTATCCAGTGATCGCATCATGACGAATCGACCGACACAACTGCGAATTCTTTCGCTATGAAATTCCGATGCTTGTCCGTCGAGCCTTGTATGTCAATAGTCAATAAACTCATGATGATGATTCTGCTGTGTCTGTTCGGGACAATCTGAGAGTTTACCCGCTGGAATCTATAATAACTTGGCAGGAAGCGTCAACCTTCACTACGTTGTCCTATTCTGCATACAAGACGGAATTTACCGTCGAGGTTAGACTCTCATCGAAGCGTACATCTACCCTGACGCTACGGTGTTTCACCAAATTCCAATGAGTGTTACTGTGAGCCAAGAGAACTGGCGTGAGATCAAACGCAAAAAGACAATATCCCCAGGGATTCGCTGTGCGTGTAATTGAATTACCCTGGGTGAGAAAGTGCATGTCTGTCCCTGAGAATAATGTGTGATGCGCGTCCACATATATGCCTGTATCGTCAAGGTTAGGCTGTAGAACTGTCGATGGTATTTGCACATCGTCAGCGTATAAAGCTAAGTATTTAATTTTATAATTTTGGAAGTTAAACGGATTCAGCGCCCGATTCCCGTTGAACGCTTTACTGTCGACAAAGCCGAGCAGTATGCACTTTGGTAGCTGGCCTAAAATGACATTGTCCAGAGTATCGCCGTATACCCCCACGTGCATTGATATAGACTTAACCTCGACACGTGTGAGCGGGTATTTTGCTGTAGATTTTGATAATGCTCGCGCGTGGGCTAAAACTATGCCTGGGGAGATTTTAGCGCAACGTACGAGAAGTAACGCCTCAGTATTATGCATGCTAAAATCTTTTGAAGAAATCATTTGACAGAACGCATCGCTGGTGTGTACAAGCCGTAACCGCATCTCCACACCATTTATGAGGAATCGTTCTTGATTGAAAATGTCACAATAGAGAATGCTGAGCAGATTGATTTCATTGCGTTTCCTTGAGGATCTTTTGACGATTGGCAAGACCTACATTAGCATCTGATACATCGTCCATTTTTTCAGCGGTATCACTGTACCACAGACAGCTTGTAAGATGGGAGTTTTTAGCGCCGTGCCAGTAATTCAATCAATTTTGAATGTATGCCCTATAGGCGTAGGCGTTATTGGGAGGAGATACAAGCTTCTAATTGAGAAATACATTGACTTGATTAAACAACGCATCAAGTAAATTATTGACAGGACCCACTTTAACAGATGGGTCGGGTTTTGCGGCATTTGTGCTAATCTGGTCACTAAGGTGGAACGAAACAGCAAAAAAAAAATTTTTTTTCTAAAAATCTTTTTTAATAGTGCGCAAAAGTTGGCTTTTAGGTTGTACAATTAACATGTTAAATTATAAAAATATATATATATATATATATCTTATGCTGCCACAAAGGCCTCGAAGTTTTCCTATACTAATTATCTTACAATAAAGGTACAGTCTTATTTTTATACTACATAATCGACTTTTGTCTCGAATCTAGGCATAATTTTTCGAGATTCTAGCGTAGAACGAATGAAACCTTCTCTCTTGACATTTCCACAAACAGCTGCTGAAGCTTCCGTGACTAATTTGACGCATCTTTCGACGGCTTGAGTGTGGCAAGGAAACTTCGGAAACGTCAAGTTTGTCTCTCCTAAATTTATTAAATCCTCAAGATCCTTTTGCGTAACTGAGAACGTAAGCGGAGGCTCAGTTATAGTACAAGACGGCCAACAAATCAGGTTCTCGTACTCCAGAGCTTCAACGATTAAAGGGGGAATGCGGAAAGTACGACTTTCTTGTGTGCTAGCCGACGCTCCTAAAATTCTTCGTAAGCCAAGCTCCCGAATGTGCTTCCTCTCAACGGAAATCATCGCCAGCAAAATGTTTTCCGGGTGCGCAAAGTAACTGTTGCGCTGACTAACAGGGTCTATACCCGCCTTTAAGTCCTTATTCAGGTCGCGCGACGCATGGATGGTATTCAAAACATGTTTGCGCCGTCTTTACAGGATGGATGACATTTTATATCGAACCAAACGGAAGCGTATACCTTTACTATATATTCGGCCAGTATTTCCAGATTGCGAGATGGTTTCTCAGTTCCAACATAGAGGCGAACAATCCTGTTTGCAGCTGTAAGCCACTTGCAGTGCGAAATCCGACCAGGATCTCTCAGAGACAAACTTTCAGAACAGATGCCACTTGTAACAGCGTTACAGATTTCTAGTAAATATTTCTGATCTGTACTCAAATCCTTCTTGTCAAAGACAGGCATCTCTGTGAAAATTGGATGGAACGCTGCTACAGGGAGGTTTTCGCAACCGATCAGTGTTTTTCCGATAGAGCCTGAAAACTCGCGTGGGCTGTTTGTTGACCCATCAAGGTGTTGAAAGAGATGACGTAAAGGAAGTTCATCGGCGTGTAGTTGCCATATCAGCCACTGAACTAGTCACCCGAGAAAAGATTATATCTTCGTGATTACGCCATTTTTATGGCCAGTATGACCAACTGTACCATCACAACCAACAACTGCCAGTTATGAACAATCAAAGTTGTGGTTATTCAGATGCGCAACAATCGATGTAGAAACAGACTTAGCAGTACCAGATGATGGAGTTACGTGCCCGATATAAATAGAACCTGGTTCCTGGATCAAAGAATAATGTTCCTCTTTTACCGTTTTTCGGTATGATTTCTCAGCTTTTTTCTCGATCTTAATCGTATCGTCCTTTTTTGCATCAAAATACAAGCCTTGAAGTAGTTCGGTATTTTCCATATCTCTTTTCTGGAGTTTTTTGCGGTTTTTTTCTCGCTGTCTTCTTACTCTCACCCTGTCTATTACCTTCGTCGTGTCTTGTTTTGGTATGATTCCAACATCTTGTAAAACAGCACTAGCGATATGTGCTGCACTTCTGTCAGAAACACCAGTTCGGTCGCAAGCTAATGCCAGTTTAGAGAGAGGTATTGTCATTCGATTCTTTATGTTTGGAGTAAGGATTCTTTTTTTCTTGTTTTCTGGTGACGGCATAAATTCTTCACTTTCCACACTCAAAGAAAGCAGAAGTTAATCGCGATGCAATGATTGTCTTAGTTATCTTTTGTTTAGTGAGGCGTGACACTCTCTGAACTTGCCTTTCATATTTTTGTTCGTTCTTTCTTGAAGCAACGACATTTGCCGCACCTATAATCATTTTGCGTTGGCTTCTTTGGTCCAAAAGAAACCCGCGTTCTTCTTTGGGAACCTTGAATTTTTTGGGCAAACACATTTTTGGAAATCAACGCACTTGCAAGCGGAAATATCGAACAACTTCGATTTTGCGTCGTGTTGAAAAGCTTGAATTTTGGCAGTGAGACTAGTTTTGTATTTCCTCTGTCTATAGTTCTTTATCCAAGCTCGATATTTATCATGGTAACACTGCAACATCTGGAGAAATCGTGTGTGTGATACTGTCGGTATTGAAGCCTTCTGCCATAACTTTTCTACTTCTACTACAACGTCAGTAGCAATTTCTTTTAAAGATGGTTCTTTCATAGGTTTCTTAGATTTAATTTCGTGTTTTATCCAGAGATATAACTTTATTACATCATCAAATGTAGGTAAAATGGACTCATAGAGTGGTTTAGGCACACCAAATACAGCACAATTCAGTTGCTCCCTTGTATTCACTTGGCTTTGGCCTCCATGATATTTGTATCACTTCACTCACAGAAATAATACAATAAGCACATAATCTACTTAATCTACTAAGAAACAATCGAATTGAGACGATTTACGATAGCCACTAGCACTACAAGTTGCAATTTGTCTTTACGCATGAAAGTGGCGCGAGGGACTGACTTTGCGGGGAAGGGGTGAGGGGCGGGTATAGAGTGAAGTATCGCTTGCGACGCGATTCGATTCCGTTCGTCTGGGATGCGCGGGAAATTTGAATCTAATGACAACTTTAGGGTAAAAGGCCATTGCAACCAAAACAGCTAGACAGCGAATTATTCTCAATTTTATAAAACTTTAGGATTGAGGTGGCAGCATAAGATGTTTTTAAATCGATCTAAAAGTTTTGCAAATCTAAGAATAATTGTAAAATGGAACTTTTCCGCACTATTAGAATTAAATTTTAAAAAAGAATAATTTTCGTTTCACCCTACTGGTCACGTTTACTTAGCATGGTGTGAGCAAAATCGATGTATTCGTCACCCTGGTCGGGTACCACAAATTCTATCGGTGAATCATCCGTCAGAGATGAGATCGGCTTGTATTTCACCCATTGCGTTCCCCCAATGTTTGTTTAAGTCGATGGTAGAGAAAATGGCTCCAGTTCAGACTTCAAGCACTCAGACGAAGGGGAAAAAAAACGCCATTTTTTTACAAGAAGATATCTGATACGGTCCTGGGTCGTGTCGCCTCGTTTTTAGGGTTCCGTACCCAAAGGGTAAAACGGAACCCTATTGTTTTCGCTCCTCTGTCCGACCGTCCGTCCGTCCGTCTGTCACCAGGTTGTATCCCATGTACCTCGATACTTAGAGAGTTGAAATTTTCATAGATGATGTATTTCTGTTGCCGCTATAACGACAAATAATAAAACTTAAATGAAATTAAAAATTAAGGGGGGCTCTCATACAAGAAACTTTGTTTTTCGGCCTTTGGTACGGAACCCTTCGTGCCCGAGTCCGACTCGCACTTGGCCGGTTTTTTATTATTATTCTTCTTCTTCAACGACGCTGCTTTCTTCCTAGCTGCTCTTTTCACGACTGCTCTGCTCTTGCGTTTAACACATTTTCCACGTTTTTTCCTCAACGCAAAGGTTTTCTTTTCCAGTTTCATCCTACACATGTCGTAACTACCGAGTGAATGCACAAGTTTGTGAATTTTCCAAAATTTGTACCCCGACCCCTGCATAAGATTGTTGAGTTTTCCTTCGGCTTTACGCTTCAAATTCACTTCTGATTCGCGCAAACGCGATTTAAAGGCGTCATTACGTTGGATCCCCGTGTTCATTATAGCGCTCGCCATATTAAGATCTGATCGGATAGCCTCTTTCCCTACGGCATGCGCCCCCTACTTTAAGAGAGGCAAAATGCGCCTGAATAGGCCGCCGAGAAAACTACCGACGCCGTGACTCCTCTGATTTGGTGACCCTATGTAAACCGGACTAATTCCACCGTATCCTCTTCTCCCGCCACCAATCTGTGTGTCATAGTAATCCATGACTCTCTTTCTTTTTTTTTACTACAGCTAAGCTAGACGCGTGAATTGAAGTGTTACTGTTAGCGATCCACCCTCGAATGGTATTGTCTGTCGGTGTTCATCTCTCATATCGATATCTATCGTTCGAAAGCTGGTACGTAGAAGAGGTATGTACTAAGGCGGCGAACAACTTTTGATTTTCACAGAGCAGTAATTATAATTATTATCGACGTCTGAGGAAACGACACGTAGCAATGGTGTATGTACATCGCCTGTAATGTAGGGCTCGCAGATGTCGGTATAAACGAATAACATATCGGGTATACCTTTGGTGGGTCTGGCCAGCTGCGGTTTGATATACGGGTTCGTCACCAACAACGCCCGAGCAATGGGTGAAGCATAGAATTTCGTTAATTATGGGGGAAAAATGGAAAGCGTCCTCTAGATTTTTGTACGTAGTACAGACACCCTCTACGGAGACATAACCGTTACGTCTATACTGAAACTTCAGATGCCCTGCGATATACTGAATATCGTTAATTGCTTCGAGTAGACTCGAGACGCTGTGGTATACCCCCGATGGTACGGAAGCACGCTCATCTCTAAAATCGATATGGGCCTCAAGGTCAGGCGTCGTTACGTTCGTAACTAAGCTGATGAAGTTTGTTTCACGTTCAGGCTGTATATGCAAAACAGTCATCGGTATGTGGATTTCGGCTTGTAAATATACACTTTGTGCTAAAGGCTGCCCGCAATACACGCGAGAGCGCCTAGCTAAAGGCTGCCCGCAATACACGCGAGAGCGCCTAGCTAAAGGCTGCCCGCAATACACGCGAGGGCGCCTAGCTAAAGGCTGCCCGCAATACATGCGAGAGCGCCTAGCTACAGGCTGCCCGCAAGACACGCATCGCAGCGGCGGCTCACCGCACCTCGCGCGGACTGACGCAGTTCACGCAGTTGCCGCGAGAGGGACACTCGGCCATTGTCTCTCGCGAGTGGTCAGCACGAGGGACACTCGGACATCGTCTCCCGCGAGTGGTCAGTACGAGGGACACTCGGCCATCGTCTCTCGCGAGTGGTCAGCACGAGGGCCACTATATAAGGAGCAGCTCCGAGCCCCGAAAATCAGAGCTCAGCCAACAGTTGTCGCGGCAGAATCTCTCAACCAGACACTGCAAGCCACTCGCTGTCGAAGCAGAATCTCTCCGCCAGACACGACTCCGCTCCAATTTCCATTGCTCACGACACTCTTCGGATGCGTCGGGGCCAGAAAAGAAAACGAAATTCGCAGCGGAAGCTCTCGATCCAGATCGTCGCATGGAAGCTGATAAAAATCGATAGGCCGATCAACAGCTATCCAGGGTGCCCAACTCGAGGACCTCGAGGTGCTATCCTCAGAGTCCCTCAGTGAACCTCGCCAGCTCACGCCACGCCAAAGCCCGTCTCCGGAGCACTGCGACGAACAGCGATCCCACACGCCGCCGCTCCATCTTCTGCCGGGAATCCGGACCTCGGAAACGCTGCCTTTCTTGCCCGCATCGCGTCATTTACAAGATCAAGAGGATTCGAATCCTTGACTATTTCCCCGTCAACGGAAACCACACCGGCTGGATTCCAAGAATAAGTCGCCGCCGGTACGTCGTGTAGCCGTCGCAATAAGAGTTTAGCCGTATTGCGAAATTTCGCAGGAACGCTCTCAAGTATGATGGAATTGTTCAGCCGTGCTGCTGCTGCTGTTGCTGCTGTAGATCTTCTCGCTGCAGGCATACCGTTTTTTTGTTTCGTTACAAGGTCATGATACATCTGTGCTCGTTCGCCGTCGACGAAGCATAGATAGCCCTGCAATACGGACGAATACGCTAGCCACTTCTCTCGCGCATCGGTATGCTCGCTAGATTTGCAAATCGCGATCATCTCTGTATCCAGGCGATTATGTGTCGCCGCCATTGTTTTCTCCGCATGATTGATAGCTCGTGTCTCGCTATCATAATCGGTGTTATGCCGCCTGTGCGAATCTAATTGTAATAGCCGCTCTCTTCCGACACCCCAACCATTTTCCTTGCATGTTCCATTATTTGGCGATCAGATTTGACAATACGGTGACGAGTATCGGGGCCCGCAGTAGGGGCAAAAACCCGCCGCTTTTAACGACAAACTTCTTCTCACTTTTCCAACAGCTGGTATTTGAGACTAAGCGTCGGAGATGGGGTGCGTGACGTCGCAGCTTTTTCCGCTGATTGACTTTGAGAGGAATATTACCCCGAAGAACGTTCAATGCACACTCTCAGATACAGCGTATTATGCAGGAATAAGCCTTCCGCAAAACGGCCTCGCATTGCTCTTTTGACGCTTCGCACATTAGATCATCGATAATCAAGAGTTTAGGAAGGGGGTCGTTTGCGTAATAGCCAAGTTTTGGTAATCCTTCGCGAAATTCTATAGCGTCACCGTACCCCGTATATGCTGTTTGCAACTCTCAAGGGGTTCACTGTTCATACAGGCAATAAATTTCAGAAATTTGGTTACGAAATACTTCTTACCGCAACCTGACGCCCGGCAGATCATAGCAGTCCAAGGATGCTGCCACCTCGTATTCATCATGCTAAATGACAAAATTTAAGCCCTACCCACAATTAAATAACATTGCAGGTTTTACGTAAAGTATATACTTACACAATTATATTTACAAGATAGTTTATAATTATCTTTGTTTCGGATTGCTCGCAAATTAAGATTAGTGGAGGCGCAGCGCTGGGGTAGGTAGCGAATGGCGAGTCAGACACGAAGAAGTTCGGTGAAATTGCACGTTGTCATTTATTTGTCGTTGTGTTGAAATCGGTACAGGGCGATCGATGTTTAGGGTTTTCCGACCAAAAGAGTGATGGTAGTGTTTTGGTAGTTCGGATTCCCGGCAGTAGATGTAGTCGAGGCGTGAGGGATCGCTGCTCGTCGCAGTGCTCCGGAGACGGGCTTCGGCGTGGCGTGAGCTGGCGGGGTTCACCGAGGGACTCTGGTGCTGACCGCTTGGGGGACCGTGGCTCCCATTCGTTGCCTGACGATGTCTGGGTCTCAGCGTCTGCGGTTAGGATTCCGTCGGAGTTGGCAGGATTCGACGCTTGTGTCCCTCAGTGTACTCTCGTTGATGTTGTCTGGGTGGCTGCCTCGGCGTGCTGCGGAGGAGTTGCCGGCAACGGTGAGAGGAGCGCTGGCGTGGTCTTCCACCGCGGCGATGTCCAGCGCCGAACT
>JAPYZJ010003655.1:0-17317 GCA_030522765.1 Ophioninae sp. B BG-2022a | reverse complement strand
TTCGTTTTTTTTTTTCGTATCTCTCGTTTGCACTCGTTCGCCATTTGCGATCGTCGATATGGCGAAATCGCGAACACTCGACGAACGAACGAAATGACTTTAACGAATGTCCTCCATCAATTTCGGAGTCGGGCTCTTCAACATTTTTTCACGTACGAAAAACAGCTCTGCCCTGAAAATAAATAAGGATGTAAAAAGTTAAATAAATCATTATTTTTTAATTTTATGTTTGAATTAAGTTTTTAAAATTTTTTTATTCAATTTATTTTAAAATTTTTTATTCAATTTATTTCAAATTTTTTTTATTAAATTTATTAACAAAATTTTTTATTCAATTTATTTAAAAATTTTTTTATTCAATTTATTTTTTAATTTTTTTATTCAATTTATTTTTTAATTTTTTTATTCAATTTATTTAATAATTTTTTTATAAAATTTATTTAAAAATTTTTTTATAAAATTTATTTAAAATTTTTTTTATAAAATTTATTTAAAAAATTTTTTATGAAATTTATTTTTTAATTTTTACATATATATCTTTTTTTAAATATACTTATATTCTGTGCAAATATAATAAAAAATAAATAATGAGTATCCACCAGATTTGTTATAATCGGCGATAAACTATTTCTTTTTATCTCTATCACCGGCTTCGTCTCTTCTTACTTTTTTTTCTCTACTTTGTTCCCTAGCCTCGTTTCTCGAGGAACATTACTCCAGGTAAAATAGAACTCCGCTGCAATCGATAAAGAAAATCACGATTTCTTCGCAAATGGATCGGGTCTTGATTTTGTTCCTTCCTGATCGGCGATCCGCCTTGTTCCTGTCACTATCATTGCTGCCGTATTTCTCAGCCACGTTTCATCCATCTCGAGAGTTGCTCGTAAATCTATTCCGTTTTCATTATCATCATGATTATTGGGATTATCGTCACGGTTGTCACAATAATCGTCACAATCATTAAAATCATCATCATATTCGTCATAATCTTTAAAATCATCACAATATTCGTCACAATCATTAAAATCATCATCATATTCGTCACAATCATTAAAATCATCATCAAATTTGTCACAATCATTAAAATCATCACAATATTCGTCACAATCATTAAAATCATCATCAAATTTGTCACAATCATTAAAATCATCACAATATTCGTCACAATCATTAAAATCATCATCAAATTCGTCACAATCATAATTAATCATTAAAACACAATCATTAAAATCATCATCAAATTCGTCACAATCATTAAAATCATCATCAAATTCGTCACAATCATTAAAATCATCATCAAATTCGTCACAATCATAAATAATCATTAAAGTCATCACAAACACATTCTTATCCTTGTTCAACTCGGACTTTGAGCTTGCTCAACGATCGAAAAGCTCCCACGATCATTCTTTCTCATTGTATTTTTTTGTTTGTTTTTTTTTTTTCTTTCCGATCAGCAATGTTCGAAGTGTGCAAAAAACAAATAAAACAAAAAGCACGTAATTGTTAACCATAAGTGAAAAAAACTTCTCAAGTATAATAACAACAATAATAATGACGGCATTAATAAAATACCTGTAAATTCTATCGGGATTTAATTTGATTCGTCCTTGATTGCCCTGATATATCGTCCTGTCACGGTTCTTCGATTGCTCGTTACAATATATCTCGTATATATATTTTTTTTCTTCCCTCTCTCTCTTTCTCTCTTTCTATCTTTTCTCTCTCCTTTTACAGACATTCATTTTATTTTATTTCCCCCTTCTTTTTCATTACTTCAGTTTTTACGTCGTCGATCCTTACGCACTCGTAGCCCTTATAAGGAAAAACCACCGAGTCTGTCGCGAGCTACTACCCCACACGAGATCGCCTAATGGCCTCCTCGATTTTCTCTCTCTCTCTCTCTCTCTCTTTCTCTCTTTTCTTATATTATTTATACTTCTTATAAATTTATTTTATTATTTTATTTTATTTTATTTTTATTTTATTATTTTATTTTATTTTTTTTTTATTTTATTATTTATTTATATATACATTTATATTTCTTATACATTTATTTTATTCTTTTATTTTATTTATTTTTTATTTTGTTATTTTATTTTTTTTTTAATTTAATTTTATTATTTATTTATATATACATTTATGTTTCTTATAAATTTATTATATTATTTTATTATAGAATTATTATTTAATTGTATTATTTCGTTTCCTCATGTATCATTATTATTATTTGTGTTCTTATTTTGTTATTATTTTGTATATTGCATCGTATTGCCCGAAAGTTTTACTGGGGCATATTAAAATCTATCATCATTATCATCATCATCATCATCTCTCTCTCTCTCTCTCTGTCTCTCTCCACACACAAACACACAGGAGATAGGGTGCAGTATCACAATTCGTTTTGTCCGCGTTCACTTTCCGTACGTATAAACGTGGCCCTAACCGTGGCCGGGAGTCCGGGCATCGCAACACTGACCAGGTTATTACCGGCTAAGTGGACGATTCGTAATGACACCGGAGGCTGCCATTTTAGTGCTAAGTGCCGCACATTATATGTATCTCGTCCAGTGCAAGGGATCGCAGGACCACTCCGAGACCCTCTCGGCACACACTCTCGATTCCCCCCTTTTTTTATAACTTTTTTTTTCTTTTTTTCTTTTTTTGTTTTTGTTTTTTTTTTTTTTGTGTCGATAGTATTGTAAAATTTATTGTGCGAAGAAATATGCAATATTGTTTGGGTTATAACTGTTATCGTAATTAGATTTTTTGTCGGGATTGTATTATTTTTATGAATTTTTTTTGTCCTACCATTTTTGCTGTTCGGCCTGATTATTGGATTGTTATTGTTATTAATGTTGTGGTACGATATTCATGTAGCGTTTTTTTTTCTTTTTTTTTTTATCGAAAAAGGTTTAGAATTAATTTCAAACGAAAATGTATTTAGAAAAATATATAGAATATATAGAAAAATAGATAGAAATTGATTTATAGAAAAAAACTGTAAACCGTTTTAAGAAAGACAATTAAATAAAAGAAAAACTAGAAATAAATAGAAAAACTAGAAATAAATGGAAAAAAAGAAAAATAAGATTTTCGAATTAATTTCAAACGAAAATGTATTTAAAAAAATATATAGAATAGATATAGAATATGTAGAAAAATCGATAGAAATTGATTTATAGAAAAAATTAAAAACCGTTTTAAGAAATACAATTAAATAAAAGAAAAACTAGAAATAAATGAAAAATCGATTTTCGGAAGAAAAAGAAAGGAAAAAAAAGAAAAATAAGATTTTCGAATTAATTTCAAACGAAAATGTATTTAAAAAAATATATAGAATAGACATAGAATATGTAGAAAAATAGATAGAAATTGATTTATAGAAGAAATTAAAAACCGTTTTAAGAAATACAATTAAATAAAAGAAAAACTAGAAATAAATGGAAAATCGATTTTCGGAAGAAAAAAAAAGGGAAAAAAAGAAAAATAAGATTTTCGAATTAATTTTGAACGAAAATGTATTTCGAAAAAAAAAAAATATAAATAGATATAGAATATATAGAAAAAAAAAATATAAATTAGTGGTTCGTTCGAGATGAGTGCGGATCACATGTTGCGATCCACAGGAGCAATATAATAAAAAGTGCCCCGCGGCGAGAAATATTGACGGGTGCAAAACATATCCGTACATTATGTTACGTATGCGCACCTCTACGGTGTTGCAGTCATAAACATTTATTACACGGCGTTCCTGCAACGCGGACAGATTCGAACACGCAGATACAGAAATATACGAACGCGGTCATACGTCGCGAGTCGTGAAGCGTTTTATAACCCTAGCTATCTCACCCTAGGTCTATGCGAGTGAACCTTTGGCTTTTGCACTCGCTTCCGTCGAGTCCCGTTAACCCTTTGCCACTCTTATCGGCAGAAACGCATTTCAAGGGTTCATCGGAGAATCGTAAATTAATCGTGTAATTGAAAAACACTTTTGTATTAATTGTATTCACGTGGGGATGCTATTACAAAAAAAGGATAAATTTTAGGTAAGTTTATACGAAAAGAAAAAAAAAGGAGACGTTGATTTTTAGGAAAAGAAAATTATACGTGGTTTTTAGGAAAAAAATGAGATGTGATTTTTAGAAAAAAAAAATGACACGTGATTTTTAGAAAAAAATGACACGTGATTTTTAGAAAAAAAATGACCCGTGATTTTTAGAAAAAAAAGTACACGTGATTTTTAGGAAAAAAAATTACACGTGATTTTTAGGAAAAAAAATTACACGTGATTTCTAGAAAAAAAAATTAGACGTGATTTTTAGGAAAAAAAATTACACGTGATTTTTAGGAGAAAAAAATTATATGTGGTTTTTAGGAAAAAAAAAATTATATGTGGTTTTTAGGAAAAAGAATTACATGTGATTTTTCGAAAAAAAAATTACACGTGATTTTTAGAAAAAAAAAGTACACGTGATTTTTAGAAAAAACAATTACACGTGATTTTTAGAAAAAAAAATTTCACGTGATTTCTAGAAAAAAAAATTAGACGTGATTTTTAGAAAAAAAAATTACACGTGATTTTTAGAAAAAAAAATTACACGTGATTTTCAGAAAAACCAAAAATAATTGTCAAGAAATCAAAAATCATTTTCAAAAAATCAAACTGAACGAAAGTCTTAAAATAAATTAAAAATCCCTTTTCAGAAAAAAATCTGAAACGTTGTTGCTTACAAAAGAAAATGAATTGATTTTTCGAAAAATTCAAAACGGCGCCTGTACATTTCGAGTTCACACTTAACATTTGCGTTCGCCAGGATTTGAACAGCTGTGACGACAAATAATAAAAATTTTAATCCGCTTTTAAGATTGTCCGCTGACTTTGTGAATAAAAATGCAAACAGGGGAGAAAACGATAGTTAAGAGGTCAAACTAATAAGTCAAACAAAAATTTGTTCAAACATGAGCATACTTGACATCTGGGAAAAAAATGTTTTTAGAATCCGTTATATCGAATCAATATTGACTGTACAAGCAAATCCAGCTGTTTTGACGAAAGTGAAATTTTTTTTTGTTATACGTTTGCTTATTTTAAGGACCGAGCTTTCTGGAATAAAGTTGATTAAAAAAATGGTCGTTTTAATGAAACTCGTTTCGCGTAACGTCGAGTACGAGGACACTTGGCTACTTCAAGGACACTCGTCGAAAAGTTTCCATAAAAATTCTAACAGAGCAGCGCTAATTGGCTCGATGAGGCTCGGAAAATCTGAGATCCGGAAGGGTAACGTTAGAACATACGGGAGTGGGAACTCGCGGTGTTGCTTTGAGGAATTTATTAATAAGGTCCCTACGATACGAAAGCTTACGTTTACGACGCTTTTGTCGGCTTCTATCATCTCTATATCCTCTCGGTATGACCACACGGCCACCAGCAGAATTCCACAGTGAAAGACCAAACAAAAATCATATTCCAAAAAGATTTGACCGTTTAGCTTCTTCCTGATTATTTTACCCCATTTTACTAGATACTCTTCTCTCTCCCTCCTTCGAAGTTGCTCTTCCTCTTTGGATAGACTACCAGCATCAAAATCCGAGTTAAACGTCATAGTGATTTTTTTTTTCAATCTCAACTCGCGTCATCACCCTGATTAATTTTAAGAATTGATCAATAGAAAAAAAATGTTTAAATCAAGTTAAATTGAAATTTTAAAAATTGATCGAATTGAAAAATGTTAAAAATTGATCAAATGAAAAAAATGTTAAAAATTGATCAAATTAAAAAATGTTAAAATTGATCAAATCAAAAAATGGTAAAAATTGATCAAATTAAAAAATGTTAAACTTGATCAAATCAAAAAATGTTAAAATTGATCAATTGAAAATATGTTAAAAATTGATCAAATGAAAATATGTTAAAAATTGATCAAATTAAAAAATGTTAAAACTTGATGAAATGCAAAATGTTAAAAATTGATCAAATGAAAAAATGTAAAAAATTGATCAAATGCAAAAATGTAAAAAATTGATCAAATGAAAAAATGTAAAAAATTGATCAAACTAAAAAATGTTAAGAATTGATCAAATTAAAAAATGTTAAACTTGATCAAATCAAAAAATGTTAAAAATTGATCAAACTAAAAAATGTTAAAAATCGATCAAATTAAAAAATGTTAAAATTAATCAAATTAAAAAATGTTAAAAATTGATAAAATGAAAAAATGTTAAAAATTGATAAACTCAAAAATTGTTAAAAATTGATCAAATTAAAAAATGTTAAAAATCGATCAATGTAAAAAACGTTCACTTCTATCTCGAAACGGACTCTGACCATTCGTATTTAATTTTTCAAATTTGTAAAATTGAAAAATTGGATTGAAAAAAACGCGATTATTCGAAAAACGGCAAACGAACCTCGAGCTCGTGTGTGGCTTTTATTTTTCTTATCGGCTCTCGTTTTTGTTTCCTTTCTGCGCGTATAGCTCTTTTCCTCCCTTTCGTATCTGAGTGCTTGGCAATTTGCATCGAAATGCGATTCGATCCCACACAAGCTGACTGGATGGATATTACGTGTAATGTATATGTACTGCATAGGACGTGATGATGATGATGATGATGATGATGATGATCAGGATGATCAGGATGATGATGATGATCGCACGAGGCGCGTTATACCTCCTTTGGCGAGCAAACGTCATCAGACACAAATATATATATATATATATAAATTTTCACATATCGAAACTGCGAATAATTCGATCTGCTGATATCGAACCAACGAAGAATCCACGCGAGAGACGTCGATAGAAAATATAATATATATATATATATCTGGATATGCAAAAAAAAAAAAAAATTTTGAAAAACCTCGTTCAATTTGAAACTCGCATCGCCGAGTATGATTGGGTCAATTAGATTTTTATTGCAGTTTACTTTTATTTTTATTATTCTTTTGTCGGATTTTTTGCCCTTGTTCGTTCTCATCTTCGTTCGTTTTTGAAAAATTCCGAGATGGATATAGAGAACAGTCTCGTTATCTCCGATGTTTAACTGATTGAGAATTTTGCTCGAGAGTCATTATTGAAAGCCTTGAAAAATACTTTTGGAAAAAAAAATCGAATTTAGACGGAAATAAAATAAAACGGATTTTATTATTATTATTATTATTATTATAGTGAATTTATGAAGAATGAAGAATGAATTGACATCAACTGCGCGTAGAGAAATTCTGATTTGGGAATGAAAAGTAGGTTCTTTTGGGTTTGTGAAAAAATTTTTGTTTTTTTTTTTTTTTTTGGACTTCTGAATCACTCGGTCTTTTTTTTTGGTTCTTGAAGCCCGAAGTCGTTTTTTCTTATATTGCTGTAGCAAAATGAAGTTTTTTTTTTTTTTTGCATTTTCGAATAAAATCGTCGTTTCTTTGAATTCCTGTGCCAAAAGCTCATTGTTTTGGGGTTTTGAACTCAAAAGCTGCTTTTTTGGATTTCGAACTCAAAAGCTGCTTTTTTTGGGTTTTTAACTCAAAAGCTGTTTTTTTTTAGATTCGAACTCAATAGCTGCTTTTTTGGGTTTCGAACTCAAAAGCTGCTTTTTTTAGATTCGAACTCAAAAGCTGTTTTTTTGAGTTTCGAACTCAAAAGCTGCTTTTTTGAGTTTACGAAACAATTCTTTTCGTATCTCTGAAGCTTTAAGTCGTTTGTTTTTTTAAACAGAATAACTTTTTTTTTCTCGGATTTCCGGTAAAAAATAATTTACCGGAAAATAAATATAAAATCGTTTTCTCGGATTTCCGGTAAAAAAAAATATTCTTTTGAATTCCTTCAGCCAAAAAAAAACGAAAAATCTGGATAGTTCAATAATTGTGATAATGTGAGGAAAAAATATATAAAATTCAAATTCGAACAGACAGAATGTCCATAAAATGAGTTTGAACGTTTTCGTGTATTTTTGTTTCAGTTGCACGTCAAAATACGTCGGCGAGTATTGCCAACATTTGAATCCCTGTCACAAGGGACCGCGTTGTCAAAACGGAGGTTCGTGCAGGGTACGAGCCGGCATTGACGGTGGAACACCCTCGTTCGTTTGCTCCTGTCCGGTTGGTTTCAGCGCGAGTCTCTGCGAAATACCACTCGACAATGCTTGCGACTCTTTGCCCTGTTTTAATGGGGCCACGTGCGTCCTCAAATCGCTCTACGACTACGTCTGCACTTGTGCAACAGGCTACACAGGTAAAACATTATTTCTTATTTCCAAAATTATTTCTTAAAAAAGTTTTTTAAAAAATTCGCGTCGAGAAAAAAAAAATGGATTTTTAATTATTTTATTTTCGATCATTTTTTCGGATGGGCTTTTTGGAAAGATAATAAAGTCGAGATTCGTCGTTACGACGGAGAAAGGAAATTTTTTTGCTTTTTTATTTTACGTTTTTATCGAGAAAAACATTTTTGAAAATTAATATCGTATTTTATTTCGATCATCGAAATAAAAAAAAAATCGAAATTTTAAAGAATCGAAATTTTAAAATCGAAAAAAAATCGAAATAAAAAAAAACGAAAAAAAATCGAAATAAAAAATCGAAATAAAAAAATCGAAAAAAAGTCGAAATAAAAAAATCGAAATAAAAAAATATTTAATTCGCGATTGTCATCGATCGGCTCGGCCACTGGAGCGTACTGATCCACCGTTGAAAGATGAGAGTCCTCGCGTCGCAAAACTACGTGTCTCGTAGAAACAAAAAAAAAAAGGTCGCGAAAAAAAAAACGAATAAAAATTAGAGATCACTTTATTGACGTCGTCTCGTATCGCGGTCTTTGCCGGTGTGTTTCCATTAATGAAGCGCGTAGGTGTTCAACCAAGGCAAAAAAGCCTGTTGCGTCTTCCGACGTAACAGGCCACCACGGTCGCGATTACGCGATCCGTCGATCTTCATTGTACGTAATTTTAATAGCGTGCATTGCTCACAGGTCAAAAAATAAATCTCCGTGATATTAATAATAAAATAGGGGATGCAAAAATTCTCTATATATATAGAGAATTAATTCAATGCCTGTGCCATTCGAAACGACTTCTACAAGAATATTATATATTATAAAAATAAAAAAAGAAATTAATTTTTAAAAAATAATAAAAAATTAATTTTTTAAAAATTAATAAAAAATTAATTTTTTTTAAATAAAAATTCAGAGGCTAACAAATATTTTATATATATAAGCACAAAGCTAAATAAATAAATAAATAAATATATATATAAATTTTTTAATATTTACATATTTATTTATACATCGATTTATTTATACTCCGTTGAAAAAGAAAACCGTTAATCGAGTAGTCGCAAGTGTAATTATCATACGGAACGCTCGCTCAGTGTTACCGAGGTGTGACCAGATCCATTCGTAGGAAAAGAGATTTCCATATTACATAGATATAAGCATATGGATGTACAAAAATGATAATAACTCGGACGGTAGTTGAGCGTGGGAAATCTTGATCCATCGACGATTGACCGGTTCGCGTTACTTCGAGGATCGTCCAGAAGTAGTCGCAACTACTATAATCAAGAATAAATTCAACGTCTATTTGAATAAATTCCTCGGTTGTGTTTCATTGCAGTGGAAACACGAGGAACACTTGTCATCGGTATATTACGTATAATTAAAGGGGGGAAAATCAGGAGCTGAAAATGGGACGAAAATAACCTAATTTTTTATATCTGATTTTTTTTTTAATTTTTTAAATTTATTTATTTATTTTTTTAATTTTTTTTTATTTTTATTTTATTTTTAAAATTTATTTTTATTTTCATTTTATTTTTAAAATTTATTTTTATTTTTATTTTATTTTTTTAATTTATTTTTATTTTTATTTTATTTTTTTAATTTATTTTTATTTTATTTAAAAAAAAAAATTTTTTTTCATTTTCATTTTCGTAGGTGACCATTGCGAGAGACAGGATCACTGCGCCTCCTCACCGTGTAGAAACGGCGCCGAGTGCGACTCCCTCGAGAACGATTATCGATGCACTTGCGCCCCCGGATTTACCGGTCCGAATTGCGCCGAGGATATCGACGAGTGCGAACGCGAGCCCTGCAAATACGGAAGCTGCAAGAATACACACGGATCTTACAAGTGAGTGAACAACATCTTTTATCAATTTGCGCGAAAGATATTTTATCAAATATTTTTATTAAAATTTTTATTTTTATTAAAATTTTTATTTTTATTAAAATTTTTATTTTTGTTTTTATTTTTATTTTTTTGTATACTGGAGGATTTAAAGCACACTTTATTTTTATTTTTTTGTATACTGGAGGATTTTAAAGCCTACTTTGAGATTTTTAGAAATATTGCTTTTCATATTCGACGATAATAACTAAAAAAACCAAGATATTGGATTTTGAAAGTTATTTACTTTACTGCGATTCTACTATAGCAGATAAATCGACTCAAAGGAACCCAAACAACCCAAAACAAACCCAAACAGATTCAATCAAACTAAAACGGACCCAAACACACCCGAAAAACTTGAAACAAACCCAAACGGACCGGAACGAACCCAAACAAACCCACGTGACATAGCGAGTGATAAACGCAAGGAACTTTGGAAATTATGCAGAAGTGGAGCTCCAACTGAATTTTGGCAGGAAATTTTTTTTTTGCCATAAATCACTACAATTATTCACCACTAGTGATATTTAGCCGGCGCAGGCTGACATTTTTAATTATTAAAACCGTTGTTACATTTACGAAAAATTAAACGATGTTCAATTAAATTCAATTTAATTTAATTTAATGTTCAATTAAATTAAATTTAATTTAATTTAATGTTTAATTAAATTAAATTAAATTTAACATTCAATTAAATCTAATTTAATTAAATTTAATGTTCAATTAAATTTAATTTAATTAAATTTAACGTTCAATTAAATCTAATTAAATTAAATTTGATGTTCAATTAAATCTAATTTAATTAAATTTGATGTTCAATTAAATCTAATTTAATTTAATTTAATGTTCAATTAAATTAAATTTAATTTAATTTAATGTTCAATTAAATTAATTTTAATTTAATTTAATTTTCAATTAAATCTAATTTAATTTAATTTAACGTTCAATTAAATCTAATTTAATTTAATTTAATGTACAATTAAATCCAATTTACTTTAATTTGATGTTTATTTAAATCGAATTTATTTGCTCATTCACTTAATTTATTATTACCGAAAAAATTCGTCGCAACTTGTTGAATTAAGAAAAAAATAATTTAAAAAAAAAAAGAAGGTTTTCTTGGTCTATAATATTCATGGTTGATAAAATCGCACTGAGATTGAAAGGACCGTGCCGAGTTTCCTTGTTCGCGGAGTTGGCCAGTACGACGAGCCCTCGACGGTCCGTTTCGTTCTCCCGTCTTATTTGTCGCTCGCGCAATTACCGATTGATCACGGATTCGTCCTGCGGAACAACGACGAGGAGACGCAGGTGACGGCGCGAAGATGAAAGACGAGAAATACGGCAGAGAAAGAGAGAGAGAGAGAGAGAGAAAATTTTACGGGCACATCCGTAAACGCAAAACGTATGGAAAGGAACGATCAATCTCACGGCTCATTAAAAATTTCATACTTCACGTACAGCCTGTGAAAAACGACCCGACCGCGACCTAACCCTTGCGAATCTCGAGATGAAAAATCTCCGAGTGATAAAAATATAGAAAATGCCTCATTTGCCACTTTTTATTTAATTTTTTTTATTTTTTTTATTTTTTTTTATTTACTATTATTATTATTTTTTTTTTCATTTATTTCGTTCCGTAAAGACCATTTTCTATATCGGGACAATGGGAGATCGCATAATCAAAAATAACACGTGGAAGGAAAAATGAAAATATAGTACGAAGGGAATTATCGAAAGATTTACATTTTCATTAATTACAATGCTCTGAAGAAAAATAAAAATAATCAAAAGTAGCTGAAAAAAAGACAAAGAAAGAAAAAAAGATGACGATGATAAATTTTATTATGCACCAGTAAAAAATATTCGGGTAATTAGGGAAAAACAAAAATTGCAAATAAAATAAATTTAACGAAATAAAATATAAAAAATTTAAAAAATAATAATTAAGTAATAATCTAGGAAAAGAATACCAAAACAAAAGACACTGACTGATTGAAATCGATAATTGAAAACAATTTTTTTTAATTAAAAATAAAAAATTAAATAAAAATTTGACAAAATAATAATTAAGTAATAATCTAATAAAAGAATATCAAAACAAAAGATATTGATTGATTAAAATCGATAATTGAAAACCAATTTTTTAAATTAAAAAGACAAAAAAAAAATTAAATAAAAATTTGACAAAATAATCATTAAGTAATAATCTAATAAAAAAATACCAAAACAAAAGACATTGATTGATTAAAATCGATAATTTGAAACAAATGTTTCAAATTAAAAAGATTTAAAAAAATTGAATAAAAATTTAACAAAATATGAACTAAGTAATATTCTAATAAAAAAAAAATACCAAAATCACAAAAATAAACAAACAAAAAAAAACAAACAAAAGAGAGAGAGAGAGAAACAGGAAAGCCTCGTAAAAAATGTACAGTTGAGCGAAACCGTTCGATCGACATTGGATCCTGTGTGTCTCTCGCGGATTCGCGCTGCACAAGCGAGAACTTTCCAGCTGGTCGACCACGTGGAACGTACACCAGGCGCCCTCGGCGCGCGACGCGAAACCACCTGCGCTAGGAATCCTTTTCTCATTGGATTATTCGACCCCGTTACGAATTTCGAGATGACCTTTTTCGGCTTCAAAAAAAAAAAAAAATTCGACTTTTGGCATTTTTCCCTAAAACCCAAAAATTACTTGCCTGATACTGTGAAATCGACCCTTCCCCTCCACCTCGTTTCAACCTCCAATCCAAACCGTTTAGAAAAAAAAAAAAAAAAAAAAAACGAAAAAAAATGGAATTTTCAAATTCGTAGAAAAAGTTGAAAAAAAAAACGTCCGATCATCGCTGTGTTGGAATAATTCCAAAAAACTGTAAAAGGCATAAGGGTTTAGATCTCGAATGACGTATGGTCAGTAATTCCGTTCCAAATTCACGGGAGTGAGAAACCGCTCGAGAATATTATCATTTTTTTTTTGTTTCCTTGTTTTTTTTTTTTTATATTCTCGAGGTCCTTCGTGTACGTGATCGGAATAACTCGCGTGGGAATTTTTTCACTTCCCTGCACACGCGTGTGTCATTACGTATGTATACGTATTTATACGCACACGCGCTTTTATACAGGGTGTTTCCAAAGAAGGAACAATAATATTGAAAGTTCTGTCAGGATTTGAAAAAAAAAAAAAAAATGCACAAAAAAAAGATCGATTTTTTCGATCATCTTCAAAAACTATTGCGCTTTTACGTCATATTTTTAAAGATGGTCGAAAAAATCAATATTTTTTTTTCTTTTGCATTTTTTTTTTTTTCAAGTTTTAGGTTTACAGAATATCTGGCAAAAATGGCAAGTTAATATTTTGATGAATAAGCCACTTAAAGCCGAGAAAGTGAAACGTGTTTTGCGTTTGTTTATTTATTTTCAAATAATAATAATCCTGATAATAATAATAATAATAAATTAATAATAATAAATTAATAATAATAAATAATAATAATAAATAATAATAATAAATAATAAATAAATTTTTTTTTTCAAGTTTTAGGTTTCCAGAATATCTGGTAAAAATGGCAAGTTAATATTTTGATGAATAAGCCACTTAAAGCCGAGAAAGTGAAACGTGTTTTGCGTTTGTTTATTTATTTCCAAATAATAATAATCCTGATAATAATTAATAATAATAAATAATAATAATAAATAATAATAATAATAATAATAATGGTAATAATAATAATAATAATAATAATAAATAATAATAATAATAATAATAATAATAATGGTAATAAACGACGCGTGGCGTCGCTGAGACGAAACTGGAAATAAAAATGGACAGTAACGCGTGCTGAATCTAAATGTATTTACTGGAAGTCGTCTCGAAATTTGACCCCATAAATGTACAAGTCTGAATATATATTTGTATGTGTGGGGCAAATTGTCATTGTTCGCGGCGGTGACACGAGTCATATTTTATTTTCACATTTATAATGCTGGTAAAAATGTTGATATACGATATATATATATAACAGGTAGAGAAATGGAACGCGTGAGTGTCGTCCTCGGAAAGAAACGATGGCGATGTAAACCGGGAGGCTCGCGAGGTCAACGACCCGGAGATCAGAATAATCCTGAGAAATTGCGCCATTTACTTGATTGAATCACGAGTGCGTTCTATGCACGTTTGCCACTTGATAAACAACGATTTCACATTTTGCATCGTTCGTATCTCATGAAATTTTCTATGAATTGGCTACACGTGTTTTTATGGAAATTTTTTTTTTGACGAGCTGCCAGGATATAAATGAAAATATCGAGATTTTGATTTTTAGAGGAAAAGAATTTTTAAATAATGAGTTGAAAAAGCGTGATGCAAAAATCGGCAAATATTGATAGGATTATCGGTAAAAAAATCGGTAATATCGAGACGAAATCGGTAAGAATTTTCGATATATGTAATTGGTGATCGGTAATAAATCGGTAATAAATCGGTTAAGCTTTCGATCGGTGAGATCGGTAAAAATGGTTTATATGTGTGACTGAATAATCGGTAGGAAAACAGTTTTTTTTTATCGGCAAGATCGGTAATAAGTCCGTGAAAGAAGTTCGATCTATATGTAATCGAATAATTGATAGTAAATCGGTTGAATTTTTATTCGATAAGATCGGTCTGAAATCGGTAAACAAAGTTCGATATATATGAAAGAATAATCGGCAATGAATCGGTTAAATTTATTGTTGGTAATATCGGTAACGAATCGGCAAAAATCGGTAAAAAAATCGGTAAAAAAATCGGTAAAAAATCGGTTACCGATCAACCGATTATCGTATCGGTTACCGATTAATCGTAAACCGATACGATGATCGGTACGATAAACGATAATTGATAAGAGGTTTAATTTTCGATCAGATCGGTAAGAAATCGGTAAGAATCGGCAATATATGTGACCAAATAATCGATTCAATTTTCAATAACTACTGAATCGATAAAAATGACCAATAAAGGTTATCGAATAATCGGTAATAAATCGGTAATAAATCGGTAATAAATCGGTAATAAATCGGTAATAAATCGGTAAAAAAAATTGTTTGGTAAGGTTCTCGGTAGTAAATCGGCAAAATGGTTGGATCCTGAGTTCGGCAAATCTCTATATTTAGCGGGAATAACCGCGCCAAGAATTATATTGATTTTCTCAGGATCGCTTTTTATTGCCCTTTCGCTTCATATAAAAAGATTGCGTCGAGTTGTAATTCTTATTTGTAATTAGCACGCGCAACGTCCGGTCTCAGTAAACGGCCTTAAACTCAAGGAAAACCTCGACCTCTTCGTCCTCCAAACGACGTCTTTCATCGATACCGATCGCCGCTGTGATACGACATAATCGATGCACTCTCGTCCTACCATATAATATTCTCAATGCTGCACCGCTTGCTCCAATTATCCGCGAGGCGTGTCCGTTATACGAGTGACTAATTCCTTGATATTTCTCGTATCGATAAATCCGAATGCCAAGACTCGACGCGAGAGTACCGATCGATCGGTACTCGATTCCATTCATTTTCCAACCTTTCAAACCTTTCAGTTACAAAAAGTCATTTAAAATTTTTTTTTTTTTTTTTTTTTTTTCATTTGCAATTACAAATATGTTAAGGACGATTCTTCGCGATCGGCATTGAAGATCGATATCGATTCTTCGTACTCGACATTCGATTTGTCAAAATTTTTTATTTTATTGTGATTTAACATTTTTTCGTAATTTTTCGTGAAAAACAGTTTTTAAAACGTTTTTTTTCTTTTTTTTTAACGAGAACGCTTTTTTATTTGGACTTGAAAGAAAAACGATGAAATATTTCAAACTACAAAAACCCATACAAACAAATATTACAAAACTTAATTTCAAACAATTTAATTCAATGATTTTCGAGGCATGAAATAAATTATAATTTTTATTGAATAATTAACCAATATGTGTGTACAAAATTGTCCTTATAAAATTGATATAAAATTCATTACAAAAAAAAATAAACAAATAAACTTGCTACGTCTAATTTCAAAAATAGATTAAAAAAATCAATTAAATGCTTATCGAGCCAAATAAAATGCACTTTTTATTAATTACTTGACTTATTTGTACATACAAATTAAATCACATAAAATTGCTATAAAATGAATTACAAAAAAAAATGAACAAACCACAACTCTACATCTAATTTTAAAAAATCATTAAAACTCAATTAAATGCTTATTGAGCCAAATAAAATGTACTTTTTATTGATTACTTGACTTATTTATAGATGCAAATTAAATCACATAAAATTGCTATAAAATCAATTACAAAAAAAAAATGAACAAACAAAAACTCTAATTAAAAAAAAATCTAATTAAAAAAAATACATCTAATAAAAAACTAAAAATACATCTAATTAAAAAAAAATCATTAAAACTCAATTAAATGCTTATCGAGCCAAACGAAATGTCCTTTTTTTATTGATTACTTGACTTATTTGTGGATACAAATTAACTCACACAAAATTCATATAAAAATCAATCGAGTATATATGTATACGTGTAGCTATGGAATAATGATGGTAAAAAAAAAAAAAAAAAAAAAAAAAAAAAAAAAAAAAAAAAAAAAAAAAAAAAAAAAAAAAAAAAAAAAAAAAAAAAAAAAAAAAAAAAAAAAAAGGAGTATAGTACAATAGTCGAGTTGACGTAACGATTATCGAGTCTCGTGCTCAATTCGGGCAATTAGGGTGGGAAAGCTCTTTGGCCACGGTTGCGCGATCGTCATCTCTCTCTCTCTCTCTCTCTCTTTGCCTCGTCCCTCATTTTCGTTATTTCGATTAACGCAACTTTAATTACTCAACGCGTTATTTTACTTTGTAAACACACACACACAGTGCTCACACTTTTATGAATTTTTTTTTTTCTTTCGCATCGCTCGTAATAAAATAAAATAATTATAAATATTATATAATTATTATATTTATAATTATAAATATTATATAATTATAATATTGATAATTATAAATATTATAAAATAATTATATTTGTAATTATAATATATATATAATAGAGTTTTATTTGCATAACTTGTTATAAAGTTTTTTACAAAATCTCTTTCCTTACAATCTATCTCATTCGCGGACTTACATTTAA
>JAPYZJ010003654.1:0-20508 GCA_030522765.1 Ophioninae sp. B BG-2022a | reverse complement strand
TTTGCGAGCACAAAACGAAAAAGAAGAAATCAACTTTCGTCAGAAATAATAATGATTAGCTTCAAGAATGAAAATTCGAGTCAAAGTTCGTTGGAAATTTATCAAAAATTTTCAAAACCAAAAAAAAAAAACAAAAAACCAAATCGAAAAAAAAAAGAAATCAACTTTCGTCAGCAATAACAATGATTAGTTTCATGAATGCAAAAGTCGAATCAAAGTTCGTTGGAAATTTATCAAAAATTTTCAAAACCAAAAAAAAACAAAAAACCAAAACCAAAAAAAAGAAATGAACTTTCATCAGCAATAACAATGATTAGTTTCATGAACGCAAAATTCGAATCAAAGTTCGTTGGAAATTCATAAAAATTTTTCAAAACCAAAAAAAAAAAAAAACCAAAACGAAAAAGAAGAAATCAACTTTTTTTCGGAATATCTTACCAGATTTGAGATTGGCCGGTACGGACGACGATTTCGGTAGAAGATTTTTTTCGCAATGTCGCGAATTTTTCCAATTCGATTTGTCGATTATGTCGCGACTGGCTGCTCTTTTTTCCCAGTTGGAGGGTGAATTTTGACGTGGTCTCGATCTTAACGACGAGTCTTCCCTCGAGTTCACGAGGATACCGTTTTTATCGGTTTCCCGAGTTTTCCTTGACGGCCCGCTGGTGCCACTTCCGGTACCGTTTTCCGTCGGCGTCGGCACGGTCTCGCCCACGGAAAAGCTTCCCCTCGACAATTCCCCGCGAGACGCGACTATCTTGTAATTCCCGAGGAAAGCTTTCGTCCCTGGTACTTTCGACGTCGACGAGATTACTGAGAGAGCCCGAGGGCCTGCTTTCGTCACTCGATTATTATCGTATCCACTTTCCCGCCAAACCGCGTGCTCCTCGAGGATTCTACGTACTTTCTGCAATTTTTGCACACGAAGGAAAATTGAAAAAATAAAAAATCATTAAAACGCAATTACTCAAAATTCGAGTTGATAAAATATTTGATGAATTTTTAAAAATATTTTCTGAATTTTTAAAAATATTTTATGAGCTTTTAAAAATATTTTATGAATTTTTAAAAATATTTTATGAACTTTTAAAAATATTTTCTATTTTCTGAATTTTTAAAAATATTTTCTGAATTTTTAAAAATATTTTCTGAATTTTTAAAAATATTTTCTGAATTTTTAAAAATATTTTCTGAATTTTCAAAAATATTTTCTGAATTTTTAAAAATATTTTAAGATTCGTAGATTTTTATATATAATTTATGTGTTATATTTTACATTTATATTTATTAATCGATTTATCGATTTCCATTAATTCGTTAATTTTATATAACAATTTTCAAAATTGTAAAAAAAATACAAATTTTAATATTTTTTATTTTTTATTTTTATAAATAATTTTATTTATTTCGATTCATATAGATATATATTTATATGTATATATACGTGAGTATATAAAAATCGAGTCGAAAAAATAAAAAAACAAAAAAAAATTTTCCAAATAAATAAATAAATGAAATGATAAATAAATAAATAAACGATTCGCACCAACGGATTTTCACTTCCGGTCACTGAACCATTCGTAACGTAGAACTTGTCCGGAACAACACACCCATAAATAAATAAAAAAATAAAAAAATAAATAAATTTAAAAAATATATATGTATCTATATATATATATACTTTTTTCGATTTTTAATAAATCGAGACACGATCGCGCGCACACACCCACTGATTTAAAAAATTTTCGTCGAGATAATAAGAGCGATAGGAGGAGCGATCCTTCCTGCAGCACGCGTGTTATGTACGGTAGTAGTGACGGGGTCTTCTTACCGCGTCGCGTATCGCACGCAAGTGAAACGATCTCTATTTATAAGACGCGTTCAAACTTTTCCTTGCCCCGCTACGATTTCACGGTATATCTATATACAGATGCGTACGAAAGTCCGAACTGTTTATATATACATATATACACCGTGTACATACATATGCACGCTTATATAAACATATAAAGCCAACAAACCCAAAAAGTGTATATATATATACATATGTACATCCATACACATAACGAATAAATAGCATATACATATATATGGATATATCGATGTATAAAGTTCAATTCGAAAGCAGTGAGCTAAGTTTTTTAAATATTATATATTATTAAAATGTTAAATATTATTAAAATTTTAAATATTATAAAAATATTAAATATTATCATAATATTAAATATTATTAAAATATTTAATATTACAAAAATATTTAATATTATCAAAATATTAAATATTAAATATTATTAAAATATTAAATATTAAAATATTATATATTATTATTACTATTAATCATCTTCGAGAATTGAAAAGAGATCGTCAATTTTTTTATTCCTGACATAATGTTTTCAAAAAATTATCTAATTGTTCAATATTTTCAATGTTACTATCAAAAGGAATTAAATTTTTACTCCCCCTTAAAAAAATGATTTCAATTAAAAATCGATCGGAATTGAAATATCGATTTTTTAAATTACCTTATATAAATAATAATAACAGTAATAACAACAACAATAATTATTCCTATATATATTTTTTTAAATATTATATAATATTAATATTAATGTAATATGTGATATTAAATAATAATAATAATTGTTATTATATGAAAGACTCACTTGATGAGTTGTCGGCTGGTGTGACGAGGTGACAGAAGGGACAGTCATGCCGCTGCTTCTGCCACTGTTACTGACAATGCCAGCTGCATCGGCGGCGTTGACGATCGCTTCGGGGGCGGCAGCGGCCGAGGCCGAGGCTGTGTTCGCGCCGCTTGTCCCGACACCGTCGAGCTGCCACTTTTTTCCCGCCTTCGCGTTGCTCCTCGACAGCGGAACTGTACCGGAAACGGTCTCCATCGAGGGCTACGTCGAACGAAATTAAAGACAGGAAAACACTCAGTGGAGATATATATTTAGGAGGGTGTCGATCTATTTTTATTATCCGGTTTTTGGTTAGGGGATTTTTTTTTATAGCGATTTTGCTCATAGGGATTTTTTTAGCGATTCTGCTCATAGGGATTTTTTTCATAGTGATTTTCCTCAAAGGGATTTTTTTGATAGCGATTTTCCTCAGAAGGGTTTTTTTTTATAGCGATTCTGTTCAAAGGGATTTTTTTATAGTGATTTTTTATACCGATTTTGCTCATAGGAATTTTTTTTTTCGGTTTTTTGTTCATAGGGATTTTATTTATAGGCTTTTTGTTCATATTGATTTTTTTATAGCGATTTTGACCATCGGGATTTTTTTCATAGTGATTTTCCTCAAAGGGATTTTTTTGATAGCGATTTTCCTCAAAGGGATTTTCTTTATAGTGATTTTGCTCAAAGGGATTTTTTTTCACAGCAATTCAGCTTATAGGAATCTTTTTTCTAGAGTTTTCGCTCATAGGGATTTTTTAAATAGGCTTTTTGCTCTTAGGGATTTTTTTTAAAGCGATTTTGCTCACAGTCTTTTTTTTTAATACGCTTTTTGCTCATAGAGATTTTTTCTAGGGTTTTTGCTCATAGGGATTTTTTAAATAGGCTTTTTGGTCTTAGTGATTTTTTTAAAGCGATTTTTCTCACAGTCCTTTTTTTTAATACGCTTTTTGCTCATAGGGATTTTTTATAGGGTTTTTTTTTACTGATTTTTTAAATTATTTTTTTTTATCAGTAGATGGGATTTTTTACACTTTTGATGAAATCTGTATACCGATCTTCAAGTAGTGTACACAAGTATCGACGTATAGCTCGTCACTCTTCGATGCCAGTCCGAGTCTATTTACGACCCCGTGATTATGTTTACAGTTTATACTCGTTCCCGAAGAATAAACATCGGTGAAGTGGATAGAGAGAGAAAAGTGGAAAACAGAGGAGGGGAGAGAGAGAGAGAGAGAGAGAGAGAGAGATAAAGGCTGAATCTTAAAGTTGCCAAATTGGCATCGTTCCCTTCGTATCACGAGTACGCACGCTCTCCCAGTCATGTTACAACGCGTCTTCGAGCGTACGTGCGGATACGTGGCACCGATGATTTTGACGTCGCTCGATCGCTCGCTTACTAAGCGTTCCCGAAAACCTCGACGTTTTTTCATTTTTCACTTTTTCCACCTTCAAGCATTTCCTCTTTTTATTATTATTATTATTACTTTTATTATTATTATTATTACTTTTATTATTATTATTACTTTTATTATTATTATTATTACTTTTATTATTATTATTATTATGTTCACACTGCTTTCACTATTATTATTATTATTATTATTATTATTATTATTATTATTATTATTACTACTTTTATTATTGTTTAGTTTTGTTATTATTGCTTGTTAATGATTATTATCTTTTATGTTATTTTCGTTTTTTTTTTCTTGTTCTTCTATGGTATATTCGATATTTTTTATTTTTTATGATTTTGATAATTTTTGGTGATTTTTAATGATTTCGATAATCATCATCATCTTTAGCTAAGGAATTCAATCGACCCATTGTTGGATCGATTCGGACGTGGGAAAGTAGCTTTTTTACAGGTCGTACGAAAATCATGGGGGCAAGATAAAAATCTGGGTAGAACGAGCGTTCTATGGGGTTTATGGGGTTTATTAAATAGTATAAATAAAAAATAAAAATAAATAAATAAAATAAAATAAATAAAATAAAATAAATAAAATAAAATAAATAAAATAAAAATAAAAATAAATAAAAAAATTTCGAAAAATAAATAAAAGAATTTTTCCGAAAAAAAAAAAGATAAATACATCGCGGATATGAGCGGTTGTCGATCTATTTGCGGTTCGGGCTAATATCGCGTCCCGCTTCGTCAGAAGGTTCGAGCGAGCCACGATGAAGGAGGGTTGCGCAGGGATTTGCGCCCGCGCGTCAATGTCGTTTTACCTGGACAGCTTCCAATATATTTTACTCCGTACACACGCCCGACTCGTTCCATTGCGACTCGGGTAAATCGTCCAGCCCCCCCCCTCTCCCCCACCCTTCGATTTCTCAACTTTTCCTCCCTTTCCTCGGAGTTTGCTCCGATTTCGTCAAATCTCGTTCTACCGACTCGCGTGATATAATATCGGGGCTCTCTGGCGCGAACGAATGACAGCGGACGTTTACCCCGGCCAAACGTTCTTCCGTTTCGGAAAGCTCGAAGCTTCCTCGATGAAAGGTCAAGGAAGCGACGAGCTGATTTTTTTATTTCATGATTTTTATGATTTTTAATGATTTTGATCATTTCTAATGATTTTTAACGATTGTGATCAATTTTGATGATTATGGTAATTTTTTATTATTTTTTGATGATTTTTCAATGATTTTTCGTATTGGTTGTTAATTATTAACTTTAACTAAACGTTGAAACTAAGAAAAAAAATTCCATGAATTTCATAAATTTCATAAAGAATTTCATAAATTTCATAAAGAATTACATATATTTCATAAAGAATTTCATATATTTCATAAAGAATTTCATAAATTTCATAAAGAATTTCATAAATTTCATTAAGAATTTCATATATTTCATATAGAATTTCATAAGTTTCATAAAGAATTTCATATATTTCATAAAGAATTTCATAAATTTCATAAAGATTTTCATATATTTCATAAAGAATTTCATATATTTCATAAAGAATTTCATAAATTTCATAAAAATTTCATAAACGAACGAGGAACTAAATAACTAACTAGATTAAACTTGAGTATAACTAAATTTCATAACAATTTCATGAAACTTTAACTAAACTTTGTTTAATAGGTATTAAATATAAAATCGTGCAATATGTACCGAACAATTTTTTTTAATTGTTCGCACCTTCATCTAGGAGATGAATTATAGTAATCACGATTAATTACGTAATTGATAATGGATATGATTGATTAGGTAAATTATGAATTATATTAATTCGATCTTGATTAATTTATTAATTAATTCATTATATGAATTGGTCTTAATTAACGGTGCACTTCTTTTGATTCCATTTTTTCAGCTTTCCATTTAATCTTGATTAAAAAAACAATCGTTTTTTGAAGATTTAAAAAATAATCAATGTCCAGTTGAGGTTTAAATTCGAAAAATCGTCCAATTGAGGTTTAAATTCGAAAAATCGTCCAATTGAGGTTTAAATTCGAAAAATCGTCCAATTGAGGTTTAAATTCGAAAAATCATCAAATTAAGGTTTTAATTTTGAAAACCGGCATTCAATTAAGGTTTTAACTTTGAAAACCGGCGTTCAATTAAAGTTTTAATTTGAAAATCGTCCAATTGAGGTTTTAATCCGAAAAATCGTCCAATTGAGGTTAAAATTTGAAAAATCGATCAATTGAGGTTAAAAATAAAAAAAATCGTCCAATTGAGGTTTAAATTTGAAAATCGAAGTCCAGTTGAGCTTGAAATTTGAAAATCGTTTTCCAACCGAGATTTGGATTTCAAAATCGACTCCTATTTCAAAAGTTTCCAGTGAGGCTTGATTATTTATTTGGAGCAGTGTTTGGGTTGGATCGATAATTCTTGCTCCCTCAAATACTTCGACACGGCTTCGTTCGCTTCGAAAATTATGGTGTCCAAGAGGGAAAAGGGTCAGGGGTGGGGGGCTAGGAAAACGAAGGCAAAATTCGATCGATCTACCGATATCCCTTGGAGCTTTCGAGCTATCCTCCTTCAACCGTCCGGAAGCTTCGGCTGATTAGCTTTCGCTGGCTCGCGTGCTTTCTGACGTTGATTGAACCCCCGTATTCTCGCTTTTGTGAGTTCGGGCAAAACTCGCCCGCCAGAAACCCCGAGCCGCCATTTTCGATGACGTTTACACGAGGAACGTCAATTTTGCCCCCCCCCCCCTCCCACCAAAACCTTCCACTTTGCGGAATTTTCGATCCGCATCGCGACCCCACCCCAGTCACGATTTTTCATCTCGAAATACCTTTTAACCCCTTAAAGAATCGGTTTTTTGAAAAATCGTAGTTGGGATACAAAAAAAATCGTTTTTCGATTCGATTTTCAATACTACTCGAATCCCAGTCTCTTTGCTATAGTTTGATCTCGAAACGGCAACCTGATTCATCGAGTTCCGATGGTTCACCGTTTTTTGGCAAAATTTCAAGGAGAACTTTCGGTTTTACGGAATTTTTATTAGTTGCCTTTTTTTTTCGTGATTTTCGAGAATACGCCTTCCGAGAAATATTTTCGAGGGGAAAATCACTGAAATTCTTGAAAATCTGAGTAATTGGAAATTTTTGAAAATTCGAATAATTGGAAATTTTTGAAAATTCGAATAATTGGAAATTTTTGAAAATTTGAAGAATTGCGAATTTCCGAAAATTCAAGGAATGGGGAATTCTCGAAAATTTGAGGAATCGAGAGTTTCTGAAAATACGAAAAACAGATAATTCTTGAAAATTCGAAGAATTGTCAATTTTTGAAAATATAACGATCTCTCGAAATTTTCAAAAATATGAAGTATTAAAAATTCTAGACCTAGACTTATAAATTTACGATTCTCCATTTTGGGGTAACTTTTCTCCCCTTAATATTGTTCCAAACAAACCCAAACAAATTAATCGTAATTTACCTGACCTGACTTGATTATTTTTCAATTTGTGTGCAAAAGTATCGAGGAAATTGGTAATATCATTGGAGGGGTTAAAAAGGTCGATTATTAAATGGTCGGTGGTGTATACAAAAGTGTCGAGTGTCCCGACGGAAGAGCCCGAGTTAAGAGGGTCGATGAGGTGACACGAGGTTTGCTCGCGACCAGGGACACGCGAGTTTGCTTCGCCGCGTTCAGCTCGAGAGAGTCGAGAAGATGAGAAGAACGAGGAAGGTGGTGCCGAAGGGGTTGGTTTCGTAAAAAAAGTAGACCTGCATATACGTACAGTCAAACCCTGATTATTAACCATCACGATTTTCCGTTTCCTTCCATTCGAGCCTGAACTCACCCGAACATTTCATAAATTATTAAAAATGAAAAACTGAAAAAAGAAATATTAACGTAAAGAAACTTTGAAAAAAATCTTTTTTTGGTTTCTCGTTTGTTATGAAATTTATGAAATTTTTATGAAATCTATGAAATTTATGACATTTTTATGAAATTCATGAAACTTATGAAATTTAGTTATACTCAAGTTTAATCTAGTTAGTTATTTAGCTCCTCGTTCGTTTATGAAATTCTTTTTGAAACTTATGAAATTCTTTATGAAATTTATGAAATTCTTTATGAAATTTATGAAATTCTTTACGAAATTTATGAAATTCTTTATGAAATTTGTGAAATTCTTTATGAAATTTGTGAAATTCCTTATGAAATTTATGAAATTCTTTATGGAATTTATGAAATTCTTTATGAAATTTATGAAATTCTTTATGAAATTTGTGAATTTTTTATGAAATTCATGAAATTTTTCTTCTATTCGAGGATCCAAAAATGTTTACGGAGTTTTCGTAACGAATATTGTGAAATAAAAAATTGAACGATTGGAGTGCAGAAAATTAATAAATTTGAAAAAATTCTCGATGAAATTGCCAAACGAAAAGACGAAGTCTTAAGGAAGGAAAGAAAACTTAATTGGGCTAACGCGAAATCGATCTTTCATCACTTCTCCAAATGGTATAAAATCGAGGTTTCACTGTACACTCCCTTCGTAGGTAAAGAGCTTACGGTTGGAAGAACCTTCAAGGTCGACAGCCCCGAACATGTTTGAGACTCTTGGCGTGACCAGCTTCGCACGCTAAAATAACACTTCGAGTACACCTGCATGTTTGCACAGGGACCGTGTTCTTTTTTTTCTCTTTTATTTCTCTCCATCCATCTCACTCTCGAAAACAAATAAAATCGGCCATTATCGTTGCACACGATTCATCGATGAACAAGCCCCCTTTTTATTGTTCCCACAAGGCTGCGAAGATAACTCTTAGTGTTTTGTGACGTTTGGGTTTAACCTGTCCGAACTGTGTTCATATTTGTGAGAACTTCCTTTCTTCTTATTTCTTCTGATTCCAGATCTCTTTCTATTTTTTCTGGTTTCAGATTTCTTCCTATTTTTTCTGGTTTCACATTTTTTCCTATTTTTTCTGATTTCAGATTTATTCTTATTTTTTTCTGGTTTCGGATTTCTTATAATTTCTTCTGATTTAAGATTTAATTTGATTGCTGGTTTCTTCTGATTTGAGATTTTATGTGATTTATAGTTTCTTCTGATATTCAATGTTATTTGATGGAAATGATTTTTCTGCTGATTTGATGATTTCTTCCGAATCCTGATTTCTTCTGATTTTTTATTTCTGATTTCTGTCGATTTCTGATTTCCGATTTCTTCTGATTTCGTCTGATTCAAGATTCAATCTGATTTCTAGTTTCTTCTGATTTCTGATTTTCGGTTTCTTCTGATTTCTGATTTCCGATTTCTTCTGATTTCTGATTGCCGATTTCTTCTGATTTCTGATTGCCGATTTCTTCTGATTTCTGATTGCCGATTTCTTCTGATTTTTTATTTCCGATTTCTTCTGATTTCTGATTTCCGATTTCTTCTGATTTCTGATGTCCGATTTCTTTTGATTTCTGATTTCCGATTTCTTCTGATTTTTGATTTCCGATTTCTTCTGATTTCTGATTTCCGATCTCTTCTGATTTCTTTCGATTTCTGATTTCCGGTTTCTTCTGATTTCTGATTTCCGATTTCTTCTGATTTCTGATTTCCGATTTCTTATGATTTCTGATTTCCGGTTTCTTCTGATTTCTGATTTCCGATTTCTTCTGATTTCTGATTTCCGATTTCTTCTCATTTCTGATTTCCGATTTCTTCTGATTTCTGATTTCCGGTTTCTTCTGATTTCTGATTTCCAATTTCTTCTGATTTCTGATTTCCGATTTCTTCTGATTTCTGAATTCTTCCGATTTCTCAACGAGATAGAAATTGGTAGTTTAGATTACTAAAGTTAGATGGAAACCTCCCGAAGATACGTAACCTCCAAATGTGAATAGTTTTGGTACTTCAGTTGTCTCAGGACTTGCAGTGCGGTTTTCATTTACATTTATCAAGGTCGAAGCACGTGAGCTGTTGCGAGCTGCCCCCCCCCCCCCTTTCCCCGGCACTCGTTACTTTATAGCTCGGTATATCTTCGGCGATAGATCGCCGTTCAGACTGTCACGTACATGGCAAGCTTGTATGATTAAGTGGGCGCTGTTTTATCCCTTCCTGTTCCCGATCCGAAGGTCAAAGTTTGGCATACCTTGACTTTGAATTTCGTCGCGTATTGAACATCCTGTACGTTCCGTATTGTTCGGAAGTGGAAGTACTTGAATCGCCAATTTACACTCGAGCAATTTATTGGAACGAATTCGATGAATTCGAATAAAAAATAGGAGAAAAAAAGGGAATCCAAACTCCCATTGAATTATTAATAAAAAATTCATAATTTTTTTCGAATATTCGTAATATTCGTGGAATATAGTATTTTCGGAAAAAAATCATTTTTTGTAATTTATAATGGGACAAAACAATTAAAAGGATGAAATATTTATAAATAAATGAATATTCACGACATAAAGTGAGTAAAAAAAAATTAGTTCTATTAATTAAAGTAATTTGTATTTTCAAGTGATTTATCAAATAATTTTCATTTACTTTTGATAATAAATATTTAAATATTTATAGTTAAATAAATGAATATTTAAATATTTATATTTAAAAAAAAAAAAAATATATATATTTATATTTAAATGAATAAATATTTAAATATTTATAAATAAATAAATAAATATTGTTTATCAGGAATTTCGAAGTGAAATTAATCGCAAGAGTTCAATTGATGTCATATTAATTAATTACCCTCGCAATTTAAATGTAAGGACGTATGTTATTGAAAAAATGTTTTATCACTAGAAAATAGTTATTTTTTTTACCTGTTTGATTTTGAAACGCGGTCTCGCGAGTGCGCTCGAATCTCCTATTCTCCGATTGAGAACCATGACACTTTCGGCTCCCCGGATAATTCGTTTCTTCGGAAAGGCACTGAAACAAGACATTCCGAAAATAAGAATTTTTCATTGGATAAAATTGATCCTTCAAAACCCAATTTTGATATTTTGACTTTTCTGACCTGAAATTTCAGAATTGTCACTAGAAATCCATTTTTCTTTTGGGTGCCAAACGAAGACTGGTTAAATATTTATTTCGATTAAGTTGATGAAGAAAAACGATGATATTTTAATTTTTCGTCAATATGAATTTTCCTCGTTCAGTATAGTTGAAAAATCACCAGAATAAGTGTTTTGTAAGGTAAACGGAGGTCGAAACTTCGCAAGCTCCGTTTCGTGCTCAAAACGAATAAAGGCGAGTTGAACTTTTCGAGCTTTCGATCATGCATCTCGTCAATTTTCCATTCGCAACCCTGAAGAGTTTTCAAGGTCAAAATTCACCCTCTTCTCTCTCTCTCTCTCTCTGAGGAAATTTGCTTTAACGAATTTTATCAACTCTTCGCAATAATTAATCAACAAACAAGCCAAAAGTTTATTGCAATGCGAATAATAATTTCACGAACACGAGATTTCACTTCACTCCCACGAAATTCTCGGCTAGGGAATTTTTCAATTCCGTAGTAATTATTTCGAGTCTTTTGTAGTCTTTTATTCGATACTAGGAATCTTCCCAATTTTTTTTAGTCCTTTATTCGACCCCAGTGATACTTTTCGATTCCATAGAAATTTATTTAAATCTAGTAATTTTTACACGCATCTTCAATCTTCAGTAACTCCCTAGTCACTTTCGTTACTTCCTAGTTATTTTTTGGAACACCCTAGTTATATTTTTTCATTCATAGTCACTTTTCGTTCCTCCACTAGTTACTTTTTCGAAACCAGCATAGTTACTTTTCGAAAAAAAAACAATTTACGTTTTGCTCTTTTTCACCGAATTTTGGGTGTAATGAAAATTTATTGGAACATCGATCGCACTCTCGATTTTTTTTTGTTCTCTTTTTACATTTATTTTCGTTCTGTTTTGAAATTCATTTTTATTCTTCTATAATTTTTTTTTTTATAAATTTATATTCGTTGTTTTTATAAATTTATTTTGTTCATTTTTTAAATTCATTTTGTTTATTTTTAAAATTCATTTTGTTCATTTTTATAAATTTATTTTGTTCATTTTTAAAATTCATTTTGTTCATTTTAAAAATTCATTTTTGTTTTTTTTTATTTTTAATTTTCAATAAATGTTTATCTCTTTGATGAAATCGCGGACGATTGGTCACGTGCCCCGAGGGCGAAACTAATGAAATCGCGTAGGGTTTGATCGCTCGCCGACGGAGAGTCAAGTTCGAATCGCAAGCCCCTCGGTTCCGGTGGAAAAGAGAAGCCGCGGTTTCTTCGGCCTGGAATTTTACCGGGGTAGGTTACGCAGGCGCGAATCCTGGCTAGGTGTCAGATAGCGATACCTACAACGGATTTCGGGCAGGTGTCTAATACCCGGGAAATAGGACTTTGCCTCGATCATTTTTTTGCTATGAATAATAAAAATGAAAAAAATAATAATAATAAATAAATAAATAAAAACAATAATAATACTAAATAAATAAATACAATAATAATAATAAATAAATGCAAAAATAAAAAAATTAAAATAAATAATTAAATAAATACAAAAATAAAAAAATAAAAATAAAAAAAAATTAAATAAATACAAAAATTAAAAAATTAAAATTTAAAAAAAAAAATAAAAATAACATTTTTAAATAATCAATTCAAAAATCATATTTGACACGAATATATTTGATACGTAAACGCCCTCGGCAATGAATCGCGTGTGTCCCTTTTCTCATAGCGGGTCTTCGGTATCGCGAACTATTTTCGTACGCGTCGTTTCGCGACCGATTTACGCCTCAAAGGTGGACCCAAGTGTCGCGCGACTCGAAGCGATTTGGGTTAATCACGGGACTCGTGTTAGACGCGTGAGAATTACGCCCGACGAGAATACGGATCTCCCTCAACCCTCCGAGACCAAACGGACGCGATGAAACACGCGAGCCAACGATCGAAAAATCAAATTACGGAAATTGACCGGTTTTCGCGGTTTCCGACGATCGAAGGTTTCGAATTTCTTGATTTGTTTTATCGTCCGGTGATAGCGATGATTTTCGAAATTTGCGTCGAAATATCAAAAATTGTTTTGAAATATCAAAATTGGTTTCGAAATTTCAAAAATCGTGTTGAAATATCAAAAATCGTTTTGAAATATCAAAAATCGTTTTGAAATTTCAGAAATCGTTTTGAAATATCAAAAATCGTTTTGAAATTTCAGAAATCGTTTCGAAATATCAAAAACCGTCTTGAAATATCAAAAATCGTATCTAAAATTCAAAAATCGTTTTCGAATATCAAAAATGGTTTCGAAATTTCAAAAATCGTCTTGAAATATCAAAAATCGTCTTGAAATATCAAAAATCGTATCTAAAATTCAAAAATCGTTTTGAAATATCAAACATCGTTTTGAAATATCAAAAATCGTTTCGGAATTTCAGAAATCGTTTTGAAATATCAAAAACCGTCTTGAAATATCAAAAATCGTATCTAAAATTCAAAAATCGTTTTGAAATATCAAAAATCGTTTTGCAATATCAAAAATCAATTCTAAATTTCGAAAATTGTTTTGAAATATCAAAAATCGTTTCGAAATTTCGAACATCATTTTGAAATATCAAAAACCGTCTTGAAATATGAAAAATCGTATCTAAAATTCAAAAACCGTCTTGAAATATGAAAAATCGTCTTTAAATATCAAAAATCGTTTTGAAATATCAAAAATCGTTTTGAAATATCAAAAATCGATTTGAAATATCAAAAATCAATTCTAAATTTCAAAAATCTTTCAGAAACATCAAACACCGTTCCAAAATAAAAAAAATCGTTTTGAAATATGAAAAATTATTTCGAAATTTGCATCAAAGTTTAAAAAATCATTTGCCGAACTCGAAAAATCGAAGTATCGACAATTTTAACGATCGGCGTTGAAAAAATTTCGTTATTTTCCGACTTTCTCGTTGAGAATCGAACGAATTATTTGCGCAGCGAAAATTCTTCCGAAATTTTCGAGAGGCGATTTGAACTACGCGCGCGCAAGTAGTCGGGAGAATGGTCGATCCAAAAATACAACAATTTGTGGAGCATCGATAAATCATACGGCAACCTGTAAATATTGATACTGCGCTGAAACGGGCCCGTGCAAAAGTCGTTCGAATTCTACCGACAACCCTGTGTCTTACACGAGTTCTCTCGAACGCTCATTTTCATTTTTTTTTTTTTTTTTGTTTCTCTCCGAAATCTCTTTTCTCCTTCGTGAAACGAGAAATAAAAGGAACACGTGCAACAAAGTTACGTACTCTGGAAAATCTCAGCATCGGTGCGGACGTGTCCCAAAAATATACACTATTCCGAAGCGCGAAAAAATCAAAGAAAACGATTGCGCACAAGCACGTACACTTTTAGGATTTCGTCTACGTGTATTCTATTTTTAAACTTTGAACGAATTTTTATTTTTTCTTTTTTTTTTTCCACAAAATCACGAATAAGAAAAGTCGATTAATTGATCAGCAATGTGGAATTAAAAATCGCAATCTTTGTACCAAATTTGGACCAAAACTGTTTTTTTTTTTGTATTTGAGAATTTTTTTTATAAATCTTTATTTATTTGTTTACTTTTTATAAACTTTATTCATCAATTTATTATTATTGTCACTTCATTTATGAATTTATTATTATTATTATTATTATTCATTTATTTGATTTTTCCATATTTACACTTCGAACGATTTTTTTTCACTGAACTCGAGGTGGATTTAACGATTTTTTTTTCTCGATTAAATATTTAAAAACTCAATAAAATTCAATCGAAATTACGTTTACAATTAATCGTTAAACCATAATTAGTATTATCATTTTAAAAAATTTAATTACCAATTATTTTAATTAAAATATTTAGACTGGTTCGATTAATAATTCCGATTAAAAATTATCGGTTCGTAACGACGTTCCAGGATAATGGATTTATCAGCAAAAAAATGATAAAAAAGAAATAACTACAAAAATAAATAAAATCGTTCGCGAAACGATAACTCGTGAAAAAAATCTTGTGGATTTCGAGTTAATTAATTGGAAATCAGACGTATCAGTTTTGAGAAAAATCGATTTCGAAAAATCGCAATCGATCGAGGAAAATCGAGGCGGCGAATAGTCCGCGCAGTGTGTTGAGGCGTACTGAGATGAAGAGACACGACGATGCATCGTGTCCGCGCTATTTTGCCGGGCGACTTGTCCCACGTGTCTGGACAGTGACAAAAAATAATTTCACCGCTATTCAAAAATAATTTCGCCGTCGTCGACCGCGAGTCGCCAAACGCTGGCGAATACTTCCGAAAATCTCGGAATTTTCTTGAATTGAAATGTCCCGAAATTTTCAATTTCAAAATTTCAATTTCGAATTTTCAATTTCGAAATTTCAATTACAAACTTCCAATTTCGAAATTTCAATTGCGAATTTTCAATTCCGAATTTTCAATTTCGAAAATTCAATTCCGAATTTTCAATTTCGAAATTTCAATTCCGAATTTTCAATTTCGAAATTTCAATTCCGAATTTTCAATTCCGAATTTTCAATTTCGAAATTTCAATTCCGAACTTTCAATTTCGAAATTTCAATTCCAAACTTTCAATTCCGAAATTTTAATTCCGAGTTTTCAATTTCGAAACTTCAATTCCGAATGTTCAATTACGAAATTTTAATTCGGAATTTTCAATTTCGAAATTTCAATTCCGGATGTTCAATTTCGAAATTTTAATTCCAAATTTTCAATTTCGAAATTGTAATTCCATACTTTCAATTTCGAATGTTCAATTCCGAATTTTTAATTTCGAAATTTCAATTCCGAACTTTCAATTTCGAAATTTCAATTCCAAACTTTCAATTCCGTAATTTCAATTCCGAGTTTTCAATTTCGAACTGTTCAATTTCGAACTTTAATTTCCGAAATTTCAATTTAAAAAAAATGAATTTTCAAAACACTTTCATTTTCGAAAAAAATACATAAAAAAAGTTGGATTTTTTGAAATTTCCGAGTCAGGGAAACCTTCTTCGAGGCTAGAAAAGCGGCTAGTTTGGATAAGCGGGTCAGACAGTCCGGGATGGTTGCTCGTGACGATGGCCAAGTGTGCCTAGGTCGTTTATTTTTACCTCGTACGAACACGTTGGGTCCCGTCGAGGGCTCGACCGATAAATCCTCATCTCGCAGCCTTCGGGAGAAGAAAGAAACGAAGAAGAATCGAAGAAGAACAAGAAAACGTCATTCTTTTTTTCCGTCTGTTTGTTTTTTTTTTTTCGTTTTTTTTTCCGCTACACTTTGTGACGTCGGCGTTTCGCGTTTGTTCTCCGGATCGAAGTGAACGGTCGTTCAAAGTGTAACGCCATATATATATATTTATCTTCGGCGTGTTTCTTCATTTCTTTTTTTTTTTCTCTTTTTTTTCGTCCTCGATAACATACAGAGTTTTACATCGAAGTAGTGATCTCTATTAAACGAATACGCGATAATTCATAATTATATACGTAACCACGATAAATCTCAAAATTCGTCGTTTCAGGCTTTATTTTTAGTATATATTTTTTTTTTTCATTTTTTTCCAAACGTTGGAAAAGCCGCGTAACGTTCGCGAGGAACATTTGGCAATTTTTCGGTGAGAAAATACGCGATATCGCGGTTTTCATTTTTTTTTTGTTTTTTCTTTTTTTTTTTCTCATTGGATTCGTGACGTCACGTATTCGTCCAAATTTTACCCGATTCGTCGTATTTGTTATGTTTTTTTTTTGTTTTCTTTGTTTTTGGCAACAATAAACAACAATGGACATACGTTTGGGTTGTCGATTTTCGTGGTTGATTGAAACCCCTCGTTACTCAGGGAATACACAAAACAGGGCTGACGAAAATGACTGGCGATCCTTTGGCATATTTTCGAAAGAACTTTTGACGGTTCTTTACGATTTTTTTCATAAATTTCATCAATTTTTCGTTTGCAACCCCTTGGCAGTTGGGTTAAAACGAAATTTCGAAAATTTCGAAAATTTTCGAAAAAAATCAAATAAAATACGAACAACGTGGAAATTCGGACGTTAAAACGGCCTCTTCGAGAATTCAACGACAGTTATACAACTATGCACAATTTTTTTTTTTCACACGATGATAAAGTGTTAGTGCTTTATATATATATCCATGTACAGTCTCGATCAAAAGTGTCGGATAACCTATAAGTTTTCTTCCGAACGAAAAATCGAATATCTCGGTAACGATAAATCGTAACTGATTTTCCAAGCGATATTTCAAAGCGGACGAATTTAGCTTTGTTTCGATTGCTCGGATTGATTTTTGCGATTTTTTTTGCACCCGGGAGGCCATTTTGAAAATTACGGTTTTTCGGGATTTTTTTCAGGTTGCGAAACATCGCAAGCTGAGTTTTGAAAATAAGTAATATTATCATTGAATTCTAAGTTTTTTTTTTTAATCGAAAGACGATAATTTTAATTTCGTTTTTTGAAAAAAAAAATTTCAATTTTTATCGTCGAAATGTTTGATATTTTTGATATTTTTTATGGATAGAAATTTTTTACGAATTGCCCGATACTTTTGATCCCGACTGTACAAAACTCTTAAAACTTCGCTTTTTCTTCAAATACGCGACATACACATGGGGAATGGCTCAATCTTTGGGGGTCTTCAAGACGGATTTCGAGATAACGATAACACGATCAACAACTCCATAATCCTCGAAACATTTACGTTTTTCCCCAGCGATTCTTAGTTCCTGCGAGCGAAACGATTATTTTGCCTTTTTGGCATAGGGGAAGGTCACGGTTTTACGTAAAGGGCTGATAGCAAAGATAATGAAGGTTGGTAGCCTAATCAGGCTCGTTCATTCCATTTTCCAGGGCTTGGTGGATGACTGCGGTAGTGAATCGCGAATTTAGGTTATATCGTTCATTTTTGCGGTAAAAACATCAAAACTGACCCAAACAAACCCAAACAAACGTTTTTTTTGGTAAAACGACGCACATTGATTCCCAAAAGACCGAAAAACGAGGCCCGCGAGAGTTCCTAACCTCACTTACGAAAATTCAGCTTCGCGTTCTCGAATTTAGGTTATATCGTTCATCTTTGCGGTAAAAACATCAAAACTGACCCAAACAAACCCAAACAAACATTTTTTTGGTAAAACGACGCACATTGATTCCCAAAAGACCGAAAAAGGAGGCCCGGAAGAGTTTCTAACCTCACTTACGAAAATTCATCTTGGCTTCAAGACTCGTGCGTAAAACCGTGAAGTGGGGTTATGTTTGAGTGAAAATATCGAGAGAACGTTAAGAACCGACGCGAGTCGTTCTCATTTCCCATTTTTCCCCCGTTTTTTTCATGCAGAGAAATTTTTCGTTTCGGAGATCGGGAATTTTCCTCGCGCGATTCGAATCATCCGGAGTGTTCGAGGAAACAATGTGCGATAAAAGTAACGAAGTTGATAGCGGACGAGCAGTTGCTACGGAGAATCGATGACAATTCTTTTGGATTTCGCACGAAGCGGATTGAAGGGTGAATCGGAATATATATTCGACCGTCGAGGTTGTTCTCTCACTGAACCCAAGAGGCCGGCACCCAGAGCGGCTCGGATTCAACCCTGTGAATCGCTGCTACCAGCTGCTCGAACGCCATCGACAAGTCGGCGTTCACTATCACTTCGTCGAAGAGATGCGAATAAAGGAACTCTATTCTCGCCGCGCTGTGAAGAATCTCGTGGAACTCTTCGTCCTGGTGGACACGAAAGAAAGATCTCTTATTACCAACAGTGGCCTAGTGTGAACTAGAGTGGACAAGAGTGAACAAGAATTGGACTAGAATGAACAAGGCTGAACAAGGATTGAACTGGAATGAGCAAGGCTGAACTGGAATTGAATTAGAGTGAACATAGCTGAACAAGAATTGAAGTAGAATGGACAAGGCTGAACAAGAATTGAACTAGAATGAACAAGGCTGAACAAGAGTTGAACTAGAATGAACAAGACTGAACTAGAATGAACTAGAATGAACTAGAATGAACAATACTGAACTAGAATGAAATAGAATGAACAAGACTGAACTAGAATGAACAAGAATGAACTAGAGTGAACTGAATGAGCTAGAATGAACTGGAATGAACAAGACTGAACTAGAATGAACAAGACTCAACTAGGATGAACTAGAATGAACAAGACTGAACTAGAATGAAAGAGAATAAACAAGACTGAACTAGAATGAAATAGAATGAACAAGACTGAACTAGAATGAACAAGACAGAACTAGAATGAAATAGAATGAACAAGACTGAACTAGAATGAACAAGACAGAACTAGAATGAAATAGAATGAACAAGACTGAACTAGAATGAAATAGAATGAACAAGACTGAACTAGAATGAACAAGACTGAACTAGAATGAACAAGACAGAACTAGAATGAACAAGACTGAACTAGAATGAACAAGACAGAACTAGAATGAACAAGACTGAACTAGAATGACCAAGACTGAACTAGCATGAAATAGAATGAACAAGACTGAACTAGAATGAACAAGATTGAACTAGAATGAACAAGACTGAACTGAACAAGACTGAACTAGAATTGAACAAGACTGAACTAGCATGAACTAGAATGAAATAGAATGAACAAGACTGAACTAGAATGAACAAGACTGAACTAGCATGAAATAGAATGAAATAGAATTAACAAGACTGAACTAGAATGAACAAGACTGATCAAGACGGAACTAGAATGAACTAGAATGAACAAGACTGAACTAGAATGAACTAGAATGAACAAGACTGAACTAGAATGAACAAGACTGAACTAGAATGTGAACAAGACTGAACTAGAATTGAACAAGACTGAACTAGCATGAACTAGAATGAAATAGAATGAACAAGACTGAACTAGAATGAACAAGACTGAACTAGAATTGAACTAGAGTGAACAAGACTCAACTAAAATGAACAAGACTGAACTAGAATGAACAAGATTGACCTATAATGAACAAGACTGAATCAGAGTAATGAAAAATGCTAAAATTATCAAATTAAACAAAAAAAAACTACGATTATACAAATTCACAACATAACTGATCCATTGGTCGTGCGGGCTAAGGCGCGACTAGCGGCCAGCGGATCGGGCGGTTCCGGGTTCAAATCCCGATAGCGGTCGAGATTTTTCTTCGAAATTATTCGATAAAACTCGTTCCGCTGCCGGGAGGTGAACTTGGGACCGGCTGTACTGGCATAGGTTTTCCGCAGTTTCCCTATGCCCGTGCCATAAATGGCACGGTGAATACTGTACAGAGGGGGTAAGTCGGCTGCGGCCGTAAGGGGGGGGGGGGGGGGCGGGGGGGAAAAAGGGGGGGGGGCGGAAAAACCCGGGGGGGGGGTGGGGGGGG
>JAPYZJ010003653.1:0-15662 GCA_030522765.1 Ophioninae sp. B BG-2022a | reverse complement strand
TTTCTGGCACGGGCATAGGGAAACTGCGGAAAACCTATGCCAGTACAGCCGGTCCCAAGTTCACCTCCCGGCAGCGGAACGAGTTTCATCGAAAAATTTTCGAAGAAAAATCTCGACCGCTACCGAGATTTGAACCCGGGACCTCCCGATCCGCTGGCCGCGCCTTAGCCCGCCCTGCCAACGGATCAGTTTCGCAAGGAAATATATTTACACCTGTAAAATTTGTTTCTAGCCGCCGTAATTATCGAAAATATGAATACTAGTGTCGATCCTTGTGACAATTTCTATGAATATGCTTGCGGCGGATATCCTAGAATAGATACTTTATACAAGATTTCGAAAGTAATAACGAAGCTACACATGGACGCTGTCGAAGCCGAGATTCAACCAAACGAGCCCAAAATCGTCAAAATGGTCAAGACCTATTACAAGTCGTGTATGAACCTGAGTAAGTTAGGCATAGAAAGACTGCGAAAACGCAAATTTTTGTTTCGCTTTAATGAATCTAACTTTTTTTTAAACATATCACTATATTGAAAATCCTACTGACAAAATATACAAACTTATTAAAAATCATCTATTTTTCCAATTTCCATAAGCAACACACTGCATCCGCTACCCATAATTATGATAATGTGATTTTACATCAGGAACGAGTTTCGTATCGGGTTGGAATTTCATGTCAGTTTCCGGATATGGTACTCATAATCGGTCTGAAAATGAACTTTCGAACTATAGGGCGGATGTTATTTTCACGAATGTTAAAAAAATGTCATTTAATGAAAAATAATGAATTGCCTATGCGAACGCGGAAAAGATAATGGAAGTAAAAATTGCAGAGATGATCGAGGCGAGAGGGGTGGAGCCACTCCTCGCGGATATAAGAAAGCTAGGCGGATGGCCAGTTCTCGATGGTGATGCATGGGACGAGACTGCTTTTGACAGGGAAAAAACGATCCTCAAATTTCTAGATAATGGCTATTATTACTATTATATCATAAAACTCTTTGTAAAAATGACTAAGGATGCCTCACAGCCGGAGATTTCAGTGTGTATTAGTTTCTCCAAAAAGAAATCGATCATGTAGAAGAGAGAACGTAATTGGTACATTCTGTTAGTTGAAATGCGGCAGGATGGGATTACTTAGTTATCCCACAAAGGTGGCTTATCACAAGAAGATGGTAGACATCGCGACTAAGCTTGGCGCTGACAAAAATCGTAGCATGGAAGAACTTTGGGACTCCGTGAATTTTGAAGTCGAATTAAGCAAGGTACTCCAAGCCCCAATTGATAAAAGTCCCTTTTCTGTACAGGTATCAATTCACATCAAAGCAAACTCACATGTGGAAAGTATTTCTTTAATCTCACATCGCCCATCAGCATCAGGTTGCCTTGAATTTAACCATTTTTCAAAAGGTCACGATTCTTGTTACTTCGGTCACTGAATCTGATTGGACTTTTTTTTTTATTTTGAAGACGACAAACATTTGTAGAATGATACAAATGATAACTATTCTCAGATTGCATGGTTGTTACCGCGCCCTTCGGAATTGATACCAGTGGAACATTTGCTGAAAAATTATTCGTACATACCATGGCAAGAGTACTTTCGTAGACTGATACCGCCAACGATCACCATAAATCTAAACGACAGCGTGCGGCTCGATATGCCTGCATACTTCGATCGTTTAAACAGTTTATTGTTACGAACCCCCAAGAGGGTTCAGGCAAATTATCTTATGTCAAGACTGGCACTTGATTCTATGACGTACATCAGAACCAACAAGAAACAAAGGACTGAGAACACAAGCGTTCCAAATGAAAGTATCGAATCTGCGTCAAGATCGTCGCAGTGCCTTGCGCAAGTTAATCTTCTCTCTTTTGCATTCGATGCGTTACTCATCAGCAAGTACGGAAACCACGATACCTTGGAAGACATAACAGATATGTTTCCGAAAATCAAGCTAGCTATGAAAACAAATTTTACAGCGGTAGGTCCGGCTGGTAGTCTTACATTTATGTCTATAAGATATTCTTCTTTACCGTTTATTGATGATAAACATCATGGTTCGTATCGTGCTTTCTTCCCAAAGCTTAGCAGAAAAACATTGATTTATTTATTATTAACTAGCTTTAGCCTGCCACGCTTCGCTGTGGCATATTGTAGTTTCATGTATGAAAAACTATTAACAAAACAAAGCTTACCTACGTTTGATATAAGTTTAATTTTTCAATACTTCTCTATATACGAGATTTTTTTACAAATAAATTTACAAATATTGTCTACAAATAATTTATATTAGACAAAATTTTTATCTTTGAAAATCAAAAAACTAATGTGAACTTTTTCGCTCATTTCGTTCACCATGGTTTTCAGCCCCGCCTGCCCACCGTTACGTTTTGTTTTAGCTTTGCCCATCTTAGCTTCAGTCAGGCAGTGTTCGAACTTCGTCACTCTTTATACGTTGCCTGATCCAATAGTCATATTGATTTTTTTTCCAATGACTTCTAGGCGAGTTGGATGGACGAAGAGATCAGAAGGAGAGGAGTTGCAAAACTTGATGCCATTGAGTTAGATATCGAGCCAGTCAATAGCAGAGTGGCGGACAATGTACTCGAGGCACTGTACGGAAATATCGAAATGTCTGAGGATCATTATTACGAAAATAGTGTGAAAGCACAGTCGTTCGAAACAAAACTTTGGAAATGCGACATATATGCAGTAGTGTACAATATATCCTGCGAGCGGAATTGGGTACCGACGTCGTACATCAAGACGAAGAATATTGTAGGCAAGTGAACATATTTGCATGGTTACAAATATGCTTATCCATTTGTGTTTGACTGCACGGGGATAATCTCCTTTGATTGTTTCTTTTATGGTTAATCGAGATTTTTCAAAGTACAATTTGTTTTTTCGGATTGTTTGGTCGGTCCTTTTTGGTTTGGGTTTCTCTGTGTTATTGTATAATCCGAAAGTTCTTTTGTTAAACGTGACGATAACATTAATCAATATCTTTCAGCAGTAGTGAACACTATTGAAACGCACGCTGGCTTCTTCTATAGTAGTGATCGGCCACGATATCTGAATTACGGTACGCTTGGCTTCGCTATCGGTCACGAGATTGCACACGCAGTAGACCTAAATTTGATAGATCATGATAAAAGCGGCGAAGAATCATCGCTGCCTTCTGACAGTCATGAATTATACGAGAATCACACGCAGTGTATAATAGATCAATACAGCGACTACACTGTTAAGGGGATTGGAGAAAACGTAATTATGTTTTTTTTTTATCAAACGCTATCCATTTGTTCTTGCTGAAAACTTGCGGTCCTCCACTTAATAGTTCAGGAAATTAAGATGCACTCTTCGTTAACCCAACTATTTAGTGCAGTCTATCCGCCTATTTAACCCTTACTGTTGTTTTGGATGTTACATCCAGTATTGTTTGTACTTGATGTTTTTCCATTTTTTTGGTCCAGCTGTTTTGCCACTTCTAGAGAATAGATGTTTGCCATTTTTCAGTTTAGGCTCTTAGCCTATTGTCCCGTTTATTTAGCACGTGATGTTTCGCCTGTTCTCCTATCTCTGAAGCACAGCTGTTTTCAAGTTTTTATAGCACATGGTGTTATTTTCTCATTTCTTTAGCGCAGCGGTTTTCTATTTTTTTTTATCAGATATTCGCCGCCATAGTTTCGTGATAGAACGGTGATTAGGGGAAAGATGAATCAGAAACAAATCTGGTAGCAATTTTGAAAAATAAACTATAAATGAAAGATTCCTATCAATAAACTTGAACCCAACCTCACGAACCATCGTTCTGATTTCTCATTGTCATTTTGCCATACACCACTTTTTCGTTCTATTTTCAGGTGAATGGTTCAAAAACACTGAACGAGAACTTAGCTGATTACAGTGGTATCCAAGCTGCATACCAGTCGTACAATGATTGGGCTTTGATGAACAAGGACGAGCCAAGATTACCTGGTATCAACATGACGGCTAAGCAACTTTTTTGGATTGCCTTCGCAAATATATGGTGTTCGAGATACGAAGCGATGGATTTGAAACATATATTGCAGGATGATCATAGTCCTGGGGAGTTTCGAGTCATCGGCTCAATTTCGAACATGCCGGAATTCGCTAATGATTTCTCATGTCCCGTCGGCTCGAAAATGAATCCAGAAAAAAAGTGTTCCATTTACTGATAAAATTGAAACGATGTGACCCGGTCTTACATCTCTCGAATTGCTTCGGTCATCGTATTTCAAATCCTTGCTCCTTATTGCCGATGAAAAAGATACTTGTTCGAAATTCTCATAAAGTGAAAATGTATCAATGATGTTACATATTATCAATAAAATGAATGCAACATAAATGTAATTCAGAGAACAAAAGGATTGACGGCTGAATGAGGTTAGGAATCATAACCCTTTAAATAAGCGCGTTTTTTAGAATTCTCTTTGACTTCTTTCACTAAATACCCGTCTTTTTAGATACATTATCTCCACTTTTCCGATTTTCACTACTGCCCCGACTACTGGATATTAGACAACCGAAATATTATCCATATCCACTTCCGATATCATCTGGATAACATTTTGCTACTGACTCGTATCTCGCGCATTATAAGGCGCCTTGATGCGCGAGAGCGCGCTCTATAACCCCATAGTCAATGTATTTGTTCACACATATGTAGAACAGCGCCACGTCGGGTGGGGTAGCTACTAAATTAACCCACAAAAACCGTACCGAGCGCAGGGTCTTGGCCACACGTAAAACCGTGGCCAATTGCGGCCATAAGCGTCATTCTTTCATGTAAATCTATATATTCTCTTATATAGCGCGCTAAATATCAAACTTAGCCAAAAGTGAGGTTATGCTCGTGCAGTTTAATATTGCCGGGTGTAAACATTGCTGCCTCTCCGTTTGAAGTTTTTTTTTCAAAAAGACAACTAAAAGCGAACAATGTCCGAAAATTCGATACTTCATTCGAGCTGCCAATGAACCTCTGTCGTCACAGTTTTTTCATATTAGCCGGCGTGAATTTTCAATGCCGAAAACTCAGCGCGTCAACAAGAATTTCTATCCACCGAATAACTAGCAGCGAAAGAAGTATGAAGGTCCTTAATGTAGCGGAAAAAAATGACGCTGCCAAAAATATCGCAGGCCTCCTATCCAGAGGAAATTCAACCCGAGTAAGTGGCCCCTTAAAATTCGATTTTTTTTTGCACTTGGCTCACGCATGTCTAGCGACGTTAATTTTTTTAGATTTTCTGTTACATTTTTTTTCGTTTTCTCCATCAAACGGAATTGTCTGAATTTTTTCCTTTTTTTAGAGATCTATCGAGAAAAAATACGTTACAACATTTGTAGAACGGATTTCTTCAGTAGTGTTCTGTTTATTTATGATCTTTTTGGCATGAATTTTTATTGTATCAATAATTCTTTTTTCATCCTTGTCGATTTGATCTTCACTTTTTCTTCAAACTCGCGAAATTTCTTGACATTTTTCTATTCAACCGAATATATCTTAATTTTTAATTTGTACTCATTTTATATTATCTATTCTTATTTCTTTGTTTTTTCTTTAATCCACCCGCAACATGTTTTATATTTTTAAACATTTCTAATGCCCAAAATTCAGTTTTTAAATCGTTTTTTATTTTAATTTTCTATTTTATTTTCCAATGATTTATTGGGTTTTTTTTTTTGCAGAGGGAAGGTTTATCCGTGTACAATAAAATTTACGAATTCGACATGAGACTCTTCAACAACGATTGCAAAATGATAATGACCTCTGTGTCCGGGCATTTGCTGAATTACGAATTCGTCGGGGCGTATAGAAAGTGGCTGGGATGCCCTCCGCTGTCACTGTTCGATGCACCCGTCACCAAGCAGTGCCAGGAGGACAATTTTCTCAAAATCAAGAAAACACTGGAGAGAGAGATCAAGAGCTGTGCAGTATTGATCATTTGGACGGATTGTGACAGAGAAGGCGAGAACATTGGCTTCGAGATCATCGATGTTTGCAAAGCTGTCAAACCGAGTATCAGAGTTTACAGGTTATATACATTTATTTTCTAGATTTTACCAATTTTCAGCTATTTTTCAAAAACACTTTTTTATCTTTATTTTGAAATGATTGAAAAATTGGAACGTCTACAGACAAGTACTTTTCAGGGATAAATAATCATTGTTTTTGAGGATTCGATTTTCAAGACTATTCGACTATTTGATGATTCAATTACCAATAAACGATTATATTATATAATAATAATAATAACACTAAACACGATCAATAATACTAATTCAATTGTTTAATTATTCGAATATTTAACCATTCAAAATGATTAAAATACGAACGCTTGAACCGATACGAATGCAGGGCTAAATTTTCGGAGATAACGCAAGCCTCGGTGAGACGAGCGATTGAAAATCTTGGAGAGCCGAACAAAGCGATAAGCGACGCGGTGGACGTGCGAAGCGAGTTAGACTTGCGTATCGGTGCTGCATTCACAAGATTCCAAACACTTCGACTGCAAAAAGTATTCCCTCGAACTCTGGCCGATATGCTGATAAGTTACGGCAGTTGTCAATTTCCAACGCTGGGCTTTGTTGTCGAGAGATTTTTGGCCATCGAGAGATTTCAATCGGAGCCTTATTGGCGGATAAAAGTGACGGACGTCAGGGACGAGATAAATGTGGAATTCCGATGGGCGAGAAATCGTTTATTTGAGGAATTGCCATGTCAGGTGTTACTGGAGGCTTGCCAGGAATGCGGAAACGCTACTGTCGAGACGGTCAATGGAAAACCGAAAAGCAAGTGGAGACCGTTGCCCCTAGAAACCGTCGTGAGTCCTTTTCCGCTTTCTCAATTCCTTCTTATTTGTTTTCCTTTTGACAATTGGAAAGAGCGGTAAATTCGTTTGACGGATTTTATCGATACTCATCAGGAACTGGAGAAACAGGGTTCTCGGAAGCTACGTCTCAATGCCAAGGAGACGATGAAAATCGCCGAGAAATTGTACACCCAAGGTTTTATAAGTTATCCTCGCACGGAAACGAACAAATTCCCGAAAGAACTGAACTTGCGCCCGTTGGTCGAGCAGCAGGTGAGAAGTGTCGCGAAACTCAAAAACTATTCGGAAGGAGATTTTGAAGAAAAGCCGTGGTGTGGCATGAAAATATTCTTTAACCCACGGGTTATAAACCTCTAATATAATACAATTTACGTTAACCTCCTGAGAACCACAACTTTTTTTTCAGGAATTTAAATAAAAACTATCAGCATCGACTAAATGGGTTACAAAATGTTGTGAAAAAATAGAAAATTTCTTTCTATGTTGTAAATATACTACAGATTCACTCAGGAGGTTAAAAAAAAAGTAGTTTTTTTTTAATTCTCACGAACTGTAACCTAGCTTTAATTCGTAACTCTTTCCAGACAGGCAACGAGGCATGGGGCGATTTCGCACGCCGGGTACTCGACGAGGGCATTACACCGCGTCAAGGAAAGAAGAGTGACCAGGCTCATCCACCGATCCATCCGACCAAGTTGGCCCACGGTCTTCAGGGCAACGAAGCCCGCGTCTACGAATTCGTCGTCCGGCATTTTCTCGCGTGTATTTCCAAAGACGCGGAGGGTCACGAGACTACTGTCGAGATCGATATCGCCGGTGAAAAATTCGTCGCCACTGGACTCCAAATAATCGCAAAAAATTATCTCGAAGTTTACATCTACGAGAAGTGGAACGCGAAAGAGATTCATCGCTACGAGCAGGGACAAGTCTTTACACCGACGAGCATTGAAATCGTTCGGGAAAACACGTCGCCGCCTAATCTCCTGACCGAAGCCGATCTTATCGCCTTGATGGACAAACACGGAATTGGGACCGACGCGACCCACGCGGAACATATCGACACCATTAAAGCTCGAGAATACGTGGGCCTTCGTGACGGTATACATTTCGTTCCTGGGAAACTCGGTATTGGCCTTGTCATGGGCTACGACAGCATGGGCTTTCCCATGTCGAAACCAAACCTCCGGGCCGAACTGGAAAACGATCTAAAAGCGTATGTTTTTCACGTCGCTTCTTTAAACGGAAACAATATTTGTGATTGCTTTTTTATTAAATTTCACGAATATTATTGGTGATATTCCATTTCACGAAATTATTGGTGATATTCGATTTCACGAAATTATTGGTGATATTTGATTTCACGAAATTATTGGAGATATTCGTTTTTACGAAATTATTGGTGATATTCGATTTTATGAAATTATTGGTGATATTCCATTTCATGAAATTATTGGTGATATTCGATTTCACGAAATTATTGGTGATATTCGATTTCACGAAATTATTGGTGATATTCGATTTTATCAAAAATAGCTTCGCTTATTATGTTTCTCTAAAGAATAATAATCAATTTTCACGCTCGTTCTTGTCAAATTTCATGAGTGATTATATAATCATTTTATTTTTCATTAGTTTCTTACCATAAACGCCGTCAGTGCTTTTACCCGTCGCCACGTGTCCACTTCCATCTCTCGTAGGAAGGATTATACCCGAATCTTTATCTCGTCCCTGTTTCGTTTCTCCACCAGAACCTAATAATAATATAATTATTATTAACAAAGTTGGATTACATGATTTATGAGATTTAGCAAAATACAATAACATGATTTATGAGATTTAGCAAAAATGTCATGAAAAATTGAATTTTACTTTCGAACACATCTCAAGGTTATCCTTGATTTTTCTACAACTTTGTTCATCTGCAAAATAAACAAGACTTTTCTTCAAACAGATAATACAGGTTATAAAACCTGTCCAAGCTTTTATTCCTTATCGTATTTGCATCGTCGAAAATCTATTTTTCCATAGTTTCCATTCCTTTGCATAAAAAGCATGTAATTATTGTTAAAAACTAATGAAATGAGAATTCCACGTCATTTTTCCATTATTTCTGTCCTAAAGACAGTCAAATTATTTTCTCTCGTTTCAGAATATGCGAGGGTCGGAAAAGCGCGCAAGAAGTTGCGCAAGCGCAGATAAGAAAGTACCGAGACGTGTTTAAAATAGCGTTGGAGCGTGCGAACATGATCGACACGGCGTTGGCTCGATACATCGACGAGACGCCGACAGAAGGCCAGAATTTCGAAAACGTTATGATTGTCGAGGATCCAACAGTATTCAAATGTCCGCGTTGCGGTCTCAACATGACTCTTAGGGACAGAAGACAAGGGACTGGAAAGTACATTGGGTGCATGGGTTACCCAACTTGCACCAATGCAATCTGGTTTCCACAGAACGTAACAGCCATTGAAGTTCTCGAAGACATTTGTCGAAGAGTGAGTTCAAAAATCGATCAGGCACTATGCCAAAAACGATCCTGGTTTAATTCAGAAAGTTCCTCACGAGAATAAATCATCACTTTTTCAAAAACGACGTTTCTCAAAACCAACTATAAAAACCATAAAAATCCATTTATCAAAGTCGCAAAACTTGTAATTTTGCAGTGTCCAGGCGAAGTGCGCAAACTCCGAGTGAAAATGAAACCGGGAGCGTTTCCGGTTCTTGGAACGAGTTACGCAGCTTGCATAGGCGGCTGCGATCCCAATTTTAACGAAATGATGAACATCCACGACGAAAGCATCCGTCGTGTTGAGAGAGCAAGCCGTATGAACGGTGACAGCGGATATGGGGCGAGCGGACGGGACGGTCCGACGCAAACGGAATCGCGAAACAGAGCAGTGCCTTCGCGACGGGGAGGCGCGACAACCGGAAGTGGATCGAGAGAAAGTCTGATTCCTGAGAGATCTCAAGGCCCCCGACCCCCTCAACGACCCCGAGGAAGCCGAGAACCTCCGATTTCCGGTTCAGTAACTGGCACGACCGGAAGCTGGAACAATTCTTCTCTATGGGGCTCTGAAGATAATGCCATTTTGTGCGACTGCCACGAACGAGCCAATCAACTCACCGTCTCGAAAGAGGGACCTAACAAAGGTGTGACATATTTCTTCTATTTCCTTCTGATCCGTAGTCGTTATTTTTTCTTCTTAAAGTTAGGGAAAATATTAATGTTCGTTTTGTTTCTTTCGGTATCTTCAAAGTTCGTTTTTTTTCGTAATCTTCTTGTTTGTCACTCGTTAGGAAGAAAATTTTATAAGTGTGCGAAACCTCGAGACGCCCAGTGCAATTTCTTCATGTGGGCTGACGACAACGATGGACAAACGCCGGACAATTCTAGAGTTAACCAATCGCGGATCGCAGCGGTACCGTCCTTCGATCGAGGACCCCCGCCGAGACCGAATACCGGAAATGCTCCTTCGAGCGACCCAGCTCCCACGTGTACTTGTGGTCAACCAGCTGTTCAGTACGAAATATTTGAAAAATTAATATTTGGTGATGGAAGTTTCATAAGCGATATTTAGATTTCTCGTTATACGTGAAAAAACGATTTAATCTATATATATATATGTATCGAAATATGAATCTATCGTCTTTCATTACTTTTTAAAACGTCAATACTCACGCTGCAGGAGAACAGTTCGGAAGGAAGGTCCAAACACGGGAAAAAAGTTTTGGGCTTGTCCCCAAGGTCCCGGAAGTTCGTGTAATTTCTTTTCCTGGGCGAACGAGACGGAGACAGAAAACGAGGATCCGGGCGGAAACGAATGGCATTCTCGAAGTTGGAACACCGGCGAATCGACACATGTAGGACGGGGCGCCACCCGGGGGAGACGAGCACGAGGTGCTCAAGGAGGATCCACGACCAGACAAAAAAGGAGATGCGGCACTTGCGGGGTCGAAGGTTAATTTTATATGTCCATGCATGCATGAGTTATCAGGATTGAAAACTCTGTCAGAAATCGTTTAGAGAAGAAATTATTGGAGCTGAAATAAATGCATGACAAATACATTCGACTCAAAATACGTTGGATAAAAAATTGCTTGGTCAAAAATAACCCTGGTGAAAAATACGAAAAAAGCTCGAACCAAAAAAAACTTGTATAAGGATAATTCAGCCAAAAATCTTACAGAGAAATACCCTAAAAAATTCCCGAGTCCCAATATGATGACGCTGATACATCTTACGAGAAAAGAATTATCGAGCCAAACTAATATTTCCCTTCCAATAGGTGCATTGAAATTGATCGTGTATAAACATTGTTTTCTCGGCAGGTCATACGAAAAGAACGTGCCCCCAAGAATCCATGGACTGAAAGAAAAGCGTATCACAACACAGAAGGCCTGTAGCCATCGTCACGTTGTAAATATTTGCGTTAAGTGTAAATACGTACATGAATATATGAAAATATGTTCACGTACTTCCGGATCACCAAAGTGCCTATTTCCGGTTTGAACACGTGTAAGTCGCAGTTCGTTGTACTGGAAAATCGCCATATTTAAAAAATGGCATGATCCTAAGAGAATCTCTTAAGCTGCCATATGCCATACATTGGCCCTGATGAAAAATTCATCAGTTCACTATTATTCATTTCGCCTAAGCGTTGTTACATTATTATTGCTGTTATCACATTGCCTCTGTCAATAGACATTGCAAACCTGGAAAATGAAAGAACGAGCAAAATCTAACAAAAAAAACGTTTTGTATTTCTTTTTCGATGGGTCGAACCTTTCTTTTGAATATGAGTTGCCCGAGTTTATATACCCAATCTAAAAATAAATAATTTTATACAATTAAAATAGTAACGATTATGGTTGGATTTCACGAACAAGTAATTATATGTATATATATATATATATATATGTGTGTGTGTGTATATGTATATATTTATATATTTATATACTTTTTATTTTGATCTTGTTTCTACTGAACTAATTCGTGAGCCAAGTTACACATTTTTTCCGTTCGCTTATTTCTTCACGTTTTTTTATTATTTCCTCGCAATATAGACACACGAACTCGGGTTTTCTAATATTGAACAAACTTTACAAGTCGCAAAACCATGCCCTTGCATTCGTACGATTGGCCTAAGTGTATATGGAAGAAAAAGAAAAAAACATACATTTTCGTATATATGTGTGTATATGTAATAGCGCGTGTGTATATAATATATACACAGGGTGGTCCATTGGAAGCCAAAAGAGGTTTCGAACAAAAATTATCCAATTCATTTTGCGGACGATGATTCTGGAATGAAAAGTTGGTTTCTATATCAAAAAGTAGGGTCGATCTTGAATAATTTCGTGAGTTTCGACCAGATTAAAAAATAACCAACACCTTTATTTTCGTTACTGAAAAAACGTGGAATTTTTGTTTGAAACATTTTTCTTACGATGCACTCCTTGCGTGACATTCTGCTGTAACGAGATTAAAGGTAAACCCTTATATATGAGTGTATATATGTATATATAACGATGGGTATTGTACCTATACGTATAAAACCGCGAAAGGTATACGTTTATATTTTTATTGGTCCCAAAAGAAAACATTTCGCAGCGACGTCACTTTCTTCTCGCAAGTTTTGGAACATCGAGGTGTCAGGTACTTTTCAAGTCTTTGTATGCTTTTTTCTTCATCTCCTATTCTTTCGGTCGATATAACTGTGTGTGGGTTTTTTTTTTTTCGTTATTATTTTTTTTGTTCCTTCGGAGGTTATGTTATGCGAAAGAGGTGGAACGATACGCTACGACTGCGACGGCTTTTTTCGTCTGCTGAAAAGATTACTCAGCACCGAGGTCCTCTTGTAGTCCCGATCTTTCCGACTTCCGGTCGAGCTCTGCTCGCTCTCGGAACCGCTCTCGGACGTCCGGCGACCACCGTCGACGAACGTCGTACCGGCGTTCGGTGCATGCGCGCTTGCCGGAGGTGGCGCCACGTACGGTGGTAACGACGTTGGCCTACCCGTGAACGAATTCACTTGCTGTTGGCCCCCCTATAAACAGATGCTACTATTCGACCGGAAGTTCGACGATTTTAGGGGTTCTTTCAAAATGAAGAAAAAAACTTGGTTCTTTCGTCTAATTAACGCCTTGAAGGCGAATTACATTGAGTAGAAAACGATGTTGGGTCACATTTAGGTTATGGCACGTATAAAGGCTTGCAATAAAAAAAAGCTATTTTATCGATCTGAATGCCATTTGGTGAATAATGGTTATTTGCAATAGCGAATACGAATCTGAAATCGGATTTTTTCGATGGATAATTTTGTGAATACTATATTCCGGAAGCAAACGTGAAAAATTGTTTGATTTTGACGAAATTAAATATTCTATGATTTTTTTGAACACCGGTTTAAAATATTTTCAATATTTAAGATGACACGGAAAAAAAATGGATTTTAATCGTAATATTTACCTGTCTAAGGTTTACCGACATGTTGCCGTACGCTGAAACAACGAAAATCGAATTCGTTAAAATTTATCAAATTCCGAATAAATTTGGTAATTGTGCCACTGTGTGCTGTACACGTATATACAAATTGAGCTCCATCAAGGCGATTCAATTATTCGAACAGGGAATTTTGCTTCGCGGATTTCTCTCGAGATATTTCGATGTGCCAACTCGATCGGCACATCCTTCACGTTAAAAGGGAGCTGCACCAACCACCCTTTTTTGCCGATCAGAATAATAGTTTTCCACGGATTTCCTGAACGGCTTTTTGGAATTTCACCAAATTTGACTGGATAATGTAAAATTGATAGACGAACGGCTGTCTTCTCTCGAAATTTCTCAAATAAAAAAAAATTACGGATTTTATTACCATGCGGGCGCCATGATGGAAATTATGTAAAATTATCGAAATCAATGTTACGTTGCACTTGGGTCGAAAATTTTAAGAAATTGACCCGAAAATATGCATAGGTGTGCAAGGCTACTAAAAGACCGATTTCTATACACAATCCCAACCAAAATTTTCGGCAGTATTTTTTCCGAATTCTTCAGATTATTCGGTAACCCGAAAAGGAAAAAGAAAATTTCAACATGGTGAGAGGGCATGCAATTACACGTAAATACAGGATAATTCATTTGCACCAAAAAGTACACGAAACGAAAAAAAAATTTAAGTTTTATAAATTTCCGGTTTACGAAAATCGGAATTTTCTAAGCTTTGAGCACGAATTTGAATTCGTTTTAAAGTTACGTCAAACGTTAATTCTTAAAAGTTTTCGAATAAATCTCCATTGCTTTTTCATGAAATTTTCGGAAGACATTATTTTTTTCTTTTTCAATGGACCTTACAGAGCTGATAAACGTTACAAAAAAAAGAAACTTTTTTTTTTCGAAAACGTGTACTTTTGGGAACGTTCGTAACACTCGTTCTGGAAAAGCCTGAATACGATGGATGGGATTCGGGGCTTTCGATTTTTCTGTGAATGACTGACCGGGATCTCGAGAAGTGTTCCACTGAGGCATATTCGTCGGTGGCGGAGCACTCGATGGTAGGGGAGGCGCTAATTCTATAAAATTATTCATTCGTGTTGTTTTAACGTTGACGAGATAATAAAGTGTAAAAAAAAAGTCAATGAGAGTTAGACGTGATAAAAAAATACGTTTTGATATTGCCGGTTGAAAAAGTGTATAGCGTACCTTGTTGTGGAGGCGACGTCGTGAATTCGGAACTTCCGGGTCGTTGCCAATTTTCGTTTGACGCGTATTGTTGTCCCGATCCATTGTGATTCATAGTCATGGAACGTGGTTGTTGATACGAGTGAGGTCTCGGTGTCACGTGATGTTCGGGCTCTGCAAATAAAAAATAAGTTAACCAATTTATCTGTCATTCGCCTTCTATAATTTCGCTTTTAATTCGCCTTCTGTAATTTCGCTCTTAATCCGTCTTGAACTCTCCATTTCTAGGGAAAAATGTCGAAAAAATATTCTCAAAAAGTTTTTCGCATTTTCCCAGTCTGATTTTTCACTTTCGGCAAAAACTCGGGCATATTCGTAATCAGCAGAAAATTTCCGATTAAATAGAACCTTTTAAGAGTTCAAAAATGGGGGGAAAAAATTTCGACTTTCCCGGGCACTTTGCCGGAATCTTAAAAATCACGCGATTTCAAAAGGTTGTAGGATGAGCTTCTCCAATGCAATGAAGATTCATTGGGTGTGTTTGGGAAAGGTTTTTGCCTGACTTAAATAATGGCGTTGGATTCGTATCGATATCTCGTATAGATTTCCCGGAAAGTCCACTTGAAAAATCGCAAAAAAAGAGGCAAAGGGGTATGTATAGAAAAATTGGCAAAAATCGATGGTCCAACTTTGAAATTCTGACAAAAATCGAAAAATCGTCGGATTTGAATTTTTCAAGAAGCATTTTGAAGAGAAAATCATAACGAAGAGATTGAGCACAGAGTGGATTGCCAAATCCTAAAGGAAAAAAAGTTATCAATGATTTAGTGAAAAAATTTTTTTTGGCCAAAAATCGAAAAAATTTTTGGATTTTAAATATTTTTTTTATAGGTCCATTTCGATGTAATTTGATCCCCTGAGCACGAATCCACCATTCATTTCCCCTAAAACCTGAAATTTCTATAAAAAAATCGTAAAAGATTTCTAAAAACACGATTGTATGAAAAAATAACACGTAGGGGAAAGTGGTCACCCTTCGTACACTCTTTACATTTTAATTTTTTTCTCTGTGGTTTATTGTCATAATTATGTAGTTTCTGCACCAAAAAGTAAC
>JAPYZJ010003652.1:0-18847 GCA_030522765.1 Ophioninae sp. B BG-2022a | reverse complement strand
TGGATTAGTTTGGGTTATTCGGGGTTGTTTGGGTTAATAATCCAAAGTAACCTGAACAAACCCAAACAACCACGAATAATCCAATCTAATTTGGATTAGCTTGTGTTGATTTGGGTTTGTTTGAGTTTATTTCGGTTAATTTGGGTTTGTTTGGGTTATTCGGGGTTGTTTGGGTTAATAATCCAAAGTAACCCGAACAATCCCAAACAACCCTGAATAGCCCAATCCAATTTGGATTAGATTGTGTTAATTTAGGTTTGTTTGGGTTGGCGATTGGAGGCTGGCAATTCAGAATGACAGGTGTCACGTAAAAGCCCTTGAGACCCCAGCGAGAGTTTTCCAGTTTTCCTATTTTATAGGAAAGAATCAACAACGCGACGAATTCAAATGGAGGCTTAATACGGTTTTTTCATCTCGCACGAGAAATCGACGTTGCCGGAATGCTTCAGAGACACTCTTGTCCGGCGATACCTACATTGACGTTTTTCTTTTCAGGCGTTCCCAATGAGGTTATAGCAGTTTCTTCGACGATTGAGATCCGAGCGCGGTCACCGCGCCGTCCAAACGGTCCGGTCATCAAGCCTCTCCCGGTTCTTGGTGTTGGAAGGAGGTGTAAAAAGTATGAAATCGCCACGACGTACAAATGACTCGTCGTCCGGAATGGCCACCGAGACGCGAGATCGAACTCTCGTTACAGGACTCCTCATTCGCACCAGCAATTCTCGCACGTACGATTGCTTTTTCGTCGTATCTAGAATATCTCGATATCACCGGATGGATCGATAACGAATAAGGCGAAACTGTTTTATTTTCATCATTATCCATTTGGATCAAATACGAACAAACCCAAACAAACTCGTACTTCTGGTGATTTCTTGCATTTGGGTTTGTTTGGGTTTGTTTCGGTTTTTTTTTTGGATTTGTTTCGGTTTATCTGAGGTGTTTGGGTTTGTTTGGGATAATTTTGAGTTTGTTTCGGTTTATTTTGGTTATTTGGGATTATTTGTTTGGGTTTGTTTGGGTTATTCGGGGTTGTTTGGGTTTGTTTGGGTTTCTTCGGTTGCATCGAATTAATTTGGATTACTTTGTGTCACTATAGGTTAGTTTCGGCTACCCAAAACAAAAGCGATCACCAGAAGTACCGTTTCTGACACATCAGCGAATCCCAGGTACATCATCATTCAGCCTGCCCAGATCCGACACATTTGTCAATGTAGCATACACCTTCCAACCGATAACATCAATATCCTCGTAGAGCTTCCCTCAACCACCATATTTTAACATAATTATCGAGTAATAGTTTACCAAGCGTGTGATACAATCACGGACCGGACGTAATTCAAGAGGCGGTAGTAAGTTGAGGAGTGTCCTCACACCGGGCATCTTCAAGGTGGATGATGCTGGTCCGGCAAATCGACGACGAACCGGTTTCAATGAGATTCGCTTAATTAACAGCGCGTTAATATAAATCGTTCGCTCGGTGGTGGGCACGGTAAAATTCTTGTCGTATGTATACATATTCGACCACATCGGAGTGTGGGTTCCGATCGATCGTTGTCGCGCGTTTCTGAGACGAGCATTCTCGAGTTAAATGGCTATTTATATATGTGGCACTGGCACAGGTCGGAACGACGAATCTCACGATTTCAATTTAAAGTAACATATATACAGGGTGACCCAGCTAAAAATGTTATCCTTGAAATGGGAGGTGGGGGGTGAAATTCTAAGACGATTGATATAAGCATGTATGGGTCCCGGATTAACCCCTGAATTATTATTAATTTTTAACGTCAGCCAATCAGACCCCAATGCCCAATCCCACACTCGTAAAATCTTCACGAACCCATTCGTTTCTACGATTCAACGGTCTGGAAAGTTTTGGAAATTCACGTATAAAGAGATGTATCAGGGGTTGCTGAACAGGGAATCCTGTATTGGCGAACTCGTCCAGAGAAAAATTGCGAACCCGAGGACTCGAGAAAATAGATGTCAACAGGGATTCCATTTATTCGTGAGTGATCGAGAGAGAGAGAGGATGTAATCCAACTGGTTCGAAAAGCATCTGCGTACTGAATATTTTCACGAATTGCTAATCCGGTCGAGTGATCTCTTTTTCGTCGTGCTCCGTGAGTTGGCTGGACCGTTACACAGCAAGTATGCTTCATCTTACGATCGCTGATTCTTGTCGGGTGTTGAGAGCCGGCAAAGATTTCACGAGTGACCGTAATAATTGCACGCCGGGTATGAGTATGTTGCAACGTCAGTTTCATCTTACTGAATCGTATCTTGATGTCCCGAACGTCGTGCGACCTGACGTATGATCTTTTTGTTTTTTTCATCATGATTATTTCGCCTCCTTGTCTCTTTCCTCTCTCTCTCTCTCTCTATTATAAGTATAGTTTTAATTGTAGTTATTTCTACTTACGATTTCACTGATTTTTTGTTTTTTTTTTTTTCATTTGTATTTTATTGTTATTTATTATTATTATTATTTGTATTTTGTTGTTTATTAGTATTTTTATCCTTGCTTTACAGCGTACTAAGGCATAATAAATTATATATATATCTATCTATCTACCTCTCTCTTTCTAATACCGTATTATTATTAATTATTATGATTATTCTTCATTGTTATTGACTCATGTATTATTTTTTGTTTTGTTGGTTTTTTTTTGGTTTTTTTTTCTCTTTTTGTGTATTCATTTTTTGCCCGATTAGTTATTACGAGGGCATATTAAAATTTATCAATCAATCAATCTCTTTTTTTTTCGAGGAATTTACAGCAGCGTTGAAGCAGATTTTAGAGCAAGGTTGGAGCCTCAGCTGGTGTTAGTTGTATCATTGTTAGTTAGTATATTCTTGATTAGTATCATTGTTAGTTAGTACATTGTTTGGGTTTGTGTTTAGCAGTATTTTGTTGATTATTGTTGTTAGTACAATCATTATTATATTTTTACTCTTTTTATCATTTTTATTATTTCCAATTTTTTAATTTCAATTATCATCGTATTTTCTCTTATTATTTCATTGAAACCTGTACTTATCGTTGAACTCTTCATAGATAACTTACGTCGAAACGACGTGATCGATTTTTAAAAATTGTAAAGTTTTGTAAAGTAAAAAATACATTGTTTCGTTCTTTAATTTTTCTTCTAATAAAAATATGAATAAACTCTAATATTTTTCATTAACTCACAATAAAATTGGATACAGTAAGACATAATATCACATCCAAAAACCTGATATACACAAAATCCAAAATATGCTTACTGAAACATGGTTATCTATTTAGGATTGAACATTGTCATTTTTTATTTTCGTCACGGTACTTTTAGGGAGTTTACTCCAGAGTACGAAATCTTTCTCTCTCTCTCTTTCTCTCTCTCCTGGCAGCATGAAAATGCCCTAGCAGTTGAGTGGCAACCGCATTAATTCTTATTACTTCGTGGCTGTCGTGACATCCTGTCCGAGACAAGTATTGCGCCCGAATTGCATTCGCTTTCGCCCGAGTTCCGTCGAACGTCTCGAGATAAGTGAGATTGAACTTTCACGGCGTTGAGTAGCTAGACCGGTTCCAAATCCTCGAATCGCCAGATATTGACCCAAAAACGGTAAACGCGTTATTGGTTTAACCGAAACGCGGGCCTGGGGTTTGTGGTATCCTGACCCAAATACCTAGTGGATGACCCGATTCGAAGTAAGCATTTGCGGTGAATCGGCTATCCGTCCATCAAGCGAGGGTGGGATTTCGGGGCTAACCGAGGACTGTGGAACTTCGAAGGGGTTAACGTAGCCGGGTTACGAAGCTTGCGAGTGCTTTCGTGTCGAACAGCTTCACCGATCAGCCTTCAAACGAACGGGAGAAGATGGAGAATGTGTTTGGGTTTGTTTGGGTTCAATCGGCTTTTAAACGGACGGAGGAGACGAAGAGTTTGTTTGGGTTTGTTGGGGTTCAGTCAGTTTTTGAACGGACGGAGGAGACCAAGAATTTGTTTGGGTTTGTTGGGGTTCAGTCAGTTTTTGAACGGACGGAGGAGACGAAGAGTTTGTTTGGGTTTGTTGGGGATCAGTCAGTTTTTGAACGGACGGAGGAGACCAAGAATTTGTGTGGGTTTGTTTGGGTTCAATCTGCCTTCTAACGAACGGAGGAGACGGAAAATTTGTTTGGTTCTGTTTGGGTTCAATCTGCCTTTAAACGAACTGGAGGGAACGGAGAATTTGTTTGGGTTAGTTTGGGTTCAATCTGCCTTCAAACGAATGGAGGAGACGAAGAATTTGTTTGGGTTTGTTTGGGTCTAATCAACCTTCAAACGAACGGGAGGAGAAGGAGAATTTGTTTGGGTTCAATCTGCCTTCAAACAAACGGGAGGAGAAGGAAAATTTGTTTGGTTTTGTTTGGGTTCAATCTGCCGTCAAACGAATGGAGGAGACGGAGAATTTGTTTGGGTTTGTTTGGGTCTAATCAACCTTCAAACGAACGGAGGAGACGAAGAATTTGTTTGGGTTCAATCAGCCTTCAAACGAACGGAGGAGACCAAGAATTTGTTTGGGTTTGATCAGCCTTCGTACGAACCGAAGGAGACGACAAATTTGGACGGCGATGAGTTTGCGTCGATGAGAGGGAGGTGTCGAAGAGTTCGGATGGTAACAACGACCAGTGTCCTTCGAGGCACGGTCATATTGTGGTTTTTCGATGGAGGCTGAACGGACAAAAGCGTTTTCAAAGGTTATGGAAGACATTGACAATGGCGAAAAATAACTGGGGAGGAGAAAGAAATTCTTTTTTGCGGTTTTTAAATTAGCGACTGTAGGCATCGCCGTGTCGACGGCGACGATGAAAAGAGCATCGTCGTTTCTGCGGTTTACAGGTTTCGCCTCCCTTCGGATAATCGAGTGATGAATATTTGAAAAGTTTAAATGTAAAGGGAAGAATTCGACGCTTTACATCGCTTACGTGTAATAGGGTAGGATAATACAGAACGAATGACTAAGACTCCATTCCTAACGCGTGCGTGCACTCATGTGGATTGAGTTCTTTCCAACTCCTGACTTTTATTTTATTCGGCCAATAAATACTTCACCTGTCATTTCTACTTTATTATATCTTTAAGAAAAATCTATCTTTTAATTTGATTCCACAGCTTTTGAATTTCATTTTCTATGAAAATAATCCAAAATACTAATCATGTTCTGATTATAATTACTGATAACGATTAATGAAAATAATTAATTATGATAATTACGACAACTATTACCGATGATTATAACTGATAATAAATAATTATAATAATTACTGATAATCAATAATTATGATAATTGCGATAATAATTAATGATTATAATTACGATAATAATTACTGATTATAATTACGATAATAATTACTGATTATAATTACAATGATAATTATGATAATAATTACTGATTATAATCACAATGATAATTATGATAATAATTACTGATGATAATTAAGATGATAATCAATAATGCTAATTATAATAATAATCCTTAATAACAATTCTCAATAATAATCAGGTACTGATGATAATTATGTGGGTACTCAAAGTTCACGTTGCCCGTGAGAATCACTCATCGAAACGTTTCCTTCCCGTGAATACATTTACTCGATTCCAAGCTGCAGAGCCTTGGGCGAACCGAGTGACTTTTTCTCGGCGTAATTCTTGTCCTGCGTCGTGAGGTACAAAATTCATTATAGGCATATAACGGCGTGCCGCCGGCTTGATTTCCTCGATGCATTTACTCTGCATATGTGAAGTCGTCAGTACAGATGTGTTCAAACGCATCCACGTCACCGACACACCCATACGAATTGATGCTGTATGCAGAAATAAAAACAAAAAGGAATCACGAGTGAGAGTAAATATGTATCAACGGTGAAAAGGTGCCCTAAGGACCGGTTGCAAAATTATTTGACGTTGAATGCGCGATAAGATCGTTGAGGAGTGAGATCCTGAAAATAGCCTTCATTTTCGGTCTTTCTCCTTTATTATTAGCTGTACAAATACCCTTTGGCGTATTTCAATGCTACGACACTGAAGGTATTGGATTTTGGACAATGTCAAATATTGGAATAATTCGTTACTGGCCTCGACCTTGAGGATACGAAACGCAAATCAATCCAAACATCGACAAGACTTGATTTTGAGTATTTATTCTGTATTTATTCATTGTGTGGGAATATTTATCCCAAGAGACTTACAGTACTCAAACAAACCCAAACAAACCCCAAAAAAACCTAAGCAACCCAAACAAACCCAAACATCGACAAGGCTTGATATTAAGTATTTATTCTGTATTTATTTATTGTGTGGGAGTATTTATCCCAGCTAACTTAGAGTACTCAAATAAACCCAAACAAACCCAGAAAAACCTGAGCAACCCAAACAAACCCAAACATCGACAAAACTTGATTTTAATTATTTATTCTGTATTTACATACTGTGTGAAAGTCCTTATATCTACAAAGTCAATTAATTCGTGCTATTGAATTATTATGATTAATTTCTACTGTTAATTAAGTGTATTTTATTGACAATTTTTGCAATAAAACGCGCTTTAACTTGTGAACAAAAATATAAATTAAAATTATAAGAAACTTTTGGATACTGGTTGGATCCAATTTCAAGAGCATTTCAAAACAACTGTAATTTTTGTAACGTATGGAAAACGATTGTGTATTTCCTCTTTTTACGAGAAACAGTTAAGAGGAGAACCATAAAAGTGGATACGTTTTTGACACGCCCTAACGTTATTATTACGGATATGAATTTTGACCTTTCACCTCGGTGAAATTCTGTTTGCGTGTGGGGTTGCAAGTTCACGGGGTCGCAGCCCGGCTATCCCCAGAGTACCGAGTGCAGGTGCAAAAATCGATTCCGCTTATTCGTCTAGTTTTGGCATACACACTGAGTATGTATACCGGCCGCACGACGCTTTTACTCCTATACGTAATAGAGGATCAGCCTGAGTACGCGTAGATGCTTGGGCGCATGAGCGCTAATACGATATATCGTTGTACATGCCACACCTAGGCGCAAACCCGGAAGCCACCAGTCGTGAAAATTGTCGCCATTTACGTTAAGCTACTATTTCTTTATGAAGAAACATAGTATAATTGCTAGTGAATCAATAGATGATTAATTTCATCAAATTTTGTCTAGTTATGTGTACTAACCCAAACAAACCCAAACAAAGTACTTTTTTTTTCAATTTTGTCTAGTTATCTGTATTAACCCAAACAAACCCAAACAAAGTATAATCGCTAGTGAATCAATAGATGATTACTTTTATCAAATTTTTTCTAGTTATGTGTATACTTAAGTGAAAAATAATAATTAGAGAATATTGACTTGGTTTAGGTTTATAACGACGCACTGGATTGAATTGTTTTCAAGATTTCCTAAAAGTCAACTAAATCTAGTTTCCTAGAAAGGAAACTAGATTTAAAGAAATGGCGTTTTTCCATCTTCTATACATTTTTCTGGAGTTTGTTTGGGTTTGTCGGAGTTTGTTTGGATTGAATGGCTCATTTGCCAAGATTTTCCACAAATCGATCTTTCAACGACACAACCTTTTCACCAGGATATCAAATGTGAAACTAGATCTATAAAAACAAGGATTTTCTATTTCTTATACCCTCTTCTGGAGTTCTCATTCCAGAAACTGGAACTAGAATACACATCTAAGCTTTCCAGTAAATGTTTGTTGAAACCAGAGTGCAACTTGACAAAAAAAAAAAATAATTTGTTAGGTTATTTGACCGTATCCGAAATCTACAACCAGATGTTGGTTGGAAAGATCCGAAAGACGTCGAATGAGGTACGCTGCTGTTCGTCATCATTAATCAGCTGGAGGGCCAAGTTCGCGCAGGTAAACGTGATTAGGCTGGAGAAAACTAGATAGAGAGTGTGTGTTAGAAAGAGAAAGAGAGAAAAGTTGGTTGCTGTAGATTACGAGGCTTAGATGAGTAGGTGATTGTGTGAGAGGTGATGACCGATGACGGGTCTCCAGAGGAAGGTTTCAAGTCTGATACAAGAGGTTTGGTACTCTTGCAAGATAGGCGACGTATTCCTTGCAGGACGTCATAGTAGGATGTAAATGCAACAAATTAAGCCATCAAATGTTCTATCGAAATTTAGTAGTTTTTGAGTCCTTAAGATTTTTAGTTTTCTCATGAAAAATCCCAGATTACATAATTCGAAACCAATTTAAAAATTATTTACTGAGCGACTGTACTGAAATTTCTGTTATTATTATAGTTGATGACGTAGCAGATCTTTTTTAGTAATTAAAAATCCTAAAAGCCTAAAACCTTGACAAATATCACTAATCAAACATTTAATTTTTTGTCATTTTTGCCATTACTCAATAAAAATGTTGTCTAGTGCAAAAAAAAAATACTACACACTCGTTGAAGTAATAGCAAAAATAACAAAAAAATAAATGTTTGATTAGTGATGTTTGCCAAAGTTTAAGGCTTTTTGGACTTTTAATTACTAACAAAGATCTGCTACGTCAACGACTATAATGATAACAGAAATTTCAGTACAGTCTCTGCGTAGATAATTTTTAAATTGGTTTCAAATTCTGTAATCTGGTATTTTTCATAAAAAATCTAAAAATCTTGAGAACTGAGAAACTACTGAATTTTGGTAGAATATTTGATGGCTTTATTTGTTGCATTTTCATCCTATTATGACGTCCTGCAAGGAATAGCTGCCCATGTCCATTGCAAAAAAGGAAAATAAGAAGGAAAAAAAGATGCCACATCCGTTAGTAGGCTCCAATGTGAATGTGAGGCCAAAGGCTCGTCTAATCATCATGAGGTCGAAGTGTAACCAAGATACGTCAATGACCCTCCAATATCCAATACACTCTCAAGATCCTATACTCGTCATCGTTATACCTATGTGTCAGCCTCCTAGAGCCCGCCACTTGGATATCTTGGAAACTACAGCACTGTAACGTGCATCATGCCTTCGTGGCGGTTGAAGGCATCACGTTCCGAAATGGAGCTCGGAATGATAGCCCTCCGGATCGTATAGTGGGAGGCTGTCAGGGTCATTACATTCCAGCTGCACGAGCCAAGGTGGAGTTTACGAGTAGCCACGTGCGCTCAGAGAAAAACGAAAAAATACGAAAGTATTATCATTCGATCCAATCGTAAACTTATGGTTGTTGCAATCTCTTTCCGGAAACGATATACGTAGATAGCTCAAGTATCTTGAATGAACAGATCGAATTTTTCGTATCTTCGAAATCCTTTGAGTTTGTTTGAGTTTTGCTGTATTTTTCGCAATATCGTTCTGTGTCTTACATCTGAAATTGCCATTCTCCGTTTTTGATAATTTTTCTCTTTTCATCATCGGGAAATTTCCTTACCTTCTTTACCAATCTAAAGTCTAAATGATCTCATCGAAATCAAAAAGTTCAATAATAAAAATAAAGATGCTTTAATTTCCAATAAAACTGAGGAGTCTCTGGGTTAGCTAAAACACAACGGATATAGACAGATAGGGTTGTGGTGGGTCCATGAGAGCTGTGGATGGAACGGAATGAAAAAGGAGAACGTTGAGTATGATGCCGCTGAGTAGCATGAAGAACGGAAGAAAAGGGATAGCGGCGCTGAGAAATCTTCCTGTGCATTATATACATACATACATATATACATATATAACGCTCAACCGCGTGCGCGTATTGAGAGGTCACGCTCCGGCAGGTGGCATGCGCGTGATTCAGACGATCGCCGCGCGCGAGATCCGGAATTATACAGTTGCATCTTCGCTCGTTGCATTTTCTCAAATTTTTCGAAATATTTCTTTTTCGAAGCCCTTTCGTTCCAACCGACCGATTAGTTTATCATAATAAGAATTCTTTGGTCAGATATCCATTCCTTTTCGATTTGTCTCCATCCAGTCCATTTTCTCTAAAGACACGTAGGGCATGTTTTTTTCGACTGGAAAATCAGGTAGTATACAAATATGTGAGCGTAAGAACGACAATGAGATTTGGTAAAGGGTTTGCGCTGAAACTTCCGAAGGGAGCCCATAAATCCTCTGGAATATCTTAGTCGTAATATCTGGTCATAATCGCGGCGAGGTTGAAACGTAATGCGGAATATTGCACAGAGAGCATATATATATAGAGCCAGAAGTTGCGGCGGTTCCCTCCGTGGAATGGACTGTGAAATGATCTCGGGGCGTGCAGCTGCACGGGCGCACTTAACAGTTGTTGTAATGAGTATGCAGCGAGCGGTGCGCGGGAGTGCAATCAAACTTAATCTCGTTGCGCGGTGGCTTCCTCATCTTTCCTCTGGATTCAAGTCTTCGGATGTGCGAGGAAGGAACCTGTTGGGGGAGCCTATAAATGATGCGATATACTGCACTGTTCCGTTTCCTTTGCGCCACGTATTTCCCTTGCGTCATATCCAATGCCAGGCGAATACGAAGTCCACTTGAATCTTTTATCCGAATCTGCTGCATCATGGAATATGTCTTGGTGCATCGTTGCGCTTTATTACGAAATCAGACATAGCTGGATTCCATTATGATGTGGCATTGTCCACTAGCTGGTTTAATTAGTTATTTTGCACATTCTGGTCATCAATGTTGAGACATACCAGGTCCAACATTGAAGACTTCGCTGAGTTCTCAGGGTTGGTCTTTTTCTAGAACCTGTATGCATCGGAGATTGCGAAATCATGGATAGCTGGATTTTATTGGGATGTGTCTAGGCAGCTTATCAGATTATCACTGGCTGGATTCATAGATTTGAAACTTCAGATGACGAGTATTGGGAATTTCTAGGTCTCCTAATGCCCAACCTCAGGATGACGATTCAATGGAGATTTTCTCAGTGGTCGTGACAGTTCGTAGGGTCTGGGAGGTAGTAGTTTTTTTTTCGTGGTTGGGTATGTGCATCAAGGCCTGGCTTCTATATTGCCACGAAGAACCTTCCGAAGGTGAGCCTCACCCTTTGGGTTCAGCACGACACGGTTGCAATTGCTCTCCGCTCACGGATCTTCTCTTTGTTCTCATTCTTCGTCGTTCCTCTTCTCTCTCTCCCTTCCACCTTGCTGTTAACTTAACTTATTCTTATTCTTCGTTTTCCTTCATATTCGCCTGGCACTCTCGTTCCCTCCTGCCGAGCTGGATGCCACACGGATACCGGTGCGCGCCGCCTTTCGCTTCTCCCATTCTCCCCGCACTAGTGTACTCTTCTCGGAACAATCACGATGTCTCGGTACTTGAGGAGCGTCATATGGGAGTTGGCGAATCACGTCAAGGCGCAGCTGTGCCGGCCGCAGGGTCGTGCCGGCAACATCATTCCTGCAACAATTACTGCGACTACTCTCCTCTTTTCACCTGTTATTCCGAAATCATTTCTTCATTCCCGCCGTTGAAACAAGACCGCAGCCTTAATGAATCATTATCCTGATTCTTTGACCTTGCGGCCTTGTTTTGTCGGCAAAAGGGTCAGACAAATGTCGCTTTTTGCTTTTGAATCACAAAATCTTGACTTTTGAATCACAAAATCTTGACTTTTGAATCCTAAAATCTTGATGACTTTTGAATCCTAACCTCTTGATGGCTTTTGAATCCTAATCTTTTGATGGCTTTTGTATTCTAACGTCTTGATGGCTTTTGAATCCTAACCTTTTGATGGCTTTTGAATCCTAACCTCTTGATGGCTTTTGAATCCTAATCTTTTGATGGCTTTTGAATCCTGAGCTCTTGATGGCTTTCGAATCCTCACCTCATGATGAATCCTAACCGCACGATGGCTAAGAGGTTAGGATTCGAAAATGTTCCTAAGTCTTCAAACTTTTGGTTCCCCATCGTTACCCAACAAGCCAAACGCAATATTGGCTACAAACGAGCCAGATAATGAATCTCTTACCAAAAACTCCAGAAGTCAACTCTTTCCAAAGTGGAAGACCACCAAGAAAGCTGACGACACGATAGATCTTTTCTCTCTGATTGTGCCAGCGGCAGGCTCGCGAATGTGTTTCCCTTTTTTCGTCACGCGACAACGGAAAGGATATTATCGTCACCCACTTATTGCCATGATCCCCAGAACCGTCACTCCCATCAACCGCTCGACCGTTTCCGTTTTTTTAACATCGAGAAGATGATCACCCGGAATGAGCGCGGCTCACCTCACTCTCACCGTAAAATGGCTAATGAGTCGTCCGGAAAAAAGTCACATATTCACTCGTCGTATTTCGAGATGCGATCCTCAGGGTTCTTTGAACGTCCATCTTGGGTGGCTTATCACGAGGCTTCGAGAAGACATTCAACAGGCGAATCTAGGGGTAAAGGATAGTAATTATGCAGAAGTGGGGTTGCATAATTGGGGCGATCCATTATGTCCTAAACAAACCCAAACAAACCCAAACGGCGCCAAATTCGAACAAACCCAAACCCAAATAAATCCAAACAACCTTATGGAAATAATTAACATTGTTTGGGTTTGTTTACCTTTAACAATTAAAAATATCATCCTCCGTTGGCTAAACATCACAAATTTGATTAACCCTGACTAACCAAAGTAATTTAATTGCAAAAAACAAAAATCCCCGTTTAAAATTAAATTAGAGGCCCACTTCTTTCATTACCAAAGGGACACTTTTCCGTCATCATTTTCTCGTCTCATCCATTTATTCGAGCCGAGCGAAGTGACGTCATCGCGACGGTTTGGGTTTGTGCGAAACTAACATGGATTATACCTGCCTATCAGAGATACGACATTCGAGAGTGAAACATGACACGAAAAAAGTACATCGTAAGATATTATTGATAGGAAGGGTGGGTTTGTTTGGGTTTGTTTGGGTTATCAGTAATATATTATTGATAGGAAGGGTGGGGGCTGTACGAGAAATCCAAAAAGAGAGAAAAACGATGCGCAATACCGTCCAGTTTCCTTGTACGTTGATGGCTCATTGGAAACAAAAAAAAATAGGCTTCTGAACCCACGTAAAGTCTGTTTAAATCGCGTGTGAAACGTGAGGATGGTATTAATTATTTTCCGTCGAGGGTTTCGAGGATACATGCGCATACGGGGGTACACGGATACGCGCAGACGTATAAATAAATAACAGGTTAATTCTCGAGGAGCGTTAAGCCTCTTGCGGAAAGACTGGTTGGAAAGACGTGCAAGAGACAATCCATAAAATGACACATCGGAGTGTCAATTCATCGAGAATCCCAAAGGGTTTTTCAATCGTTCAATCCGACCGTCTCGACCAACGATCTCGTCGAAGTTGCTGATTGGATTCCTCATCTCCGAACATGGACCAAAACGTCGACTCCTAGAGATCGCCGACCTTCGTCCTTGAGCTGAGGATTTGCCTTTTTTATGGGATTTTTTTTTGCCTTTTTTATGGGATTTTATTTTACTTTAACGAATCGCTAATCCTACATTATGGTAACTACTCTGAAAGATTTCTTTTCGTATGATGCACTCGGAGACCAATTTTTGAAAATTGGTAAAACGATTTTTGAATAGTGGTTTTTAATAAGAATATGGATTTTTTTTGGATTAATCTATTGCAGTGTAGTTTTTATTTATTTCTCGCTCAAATTATTTTTTAAATTTAGGAATGAGTGTGAAAATATATCTTAAGAATATTTTTATTATGGCTATTGTACATATACGATTTATTCAACTTTGTAAATAATTATCAATAATTCTAATAATAATGAAATCATATATTTAATTATCATTGCAATTGATAGTGCAATGATGAGTTAATTATTATAATAATTATTATATTTATTCGAGCTTCGAAGCTTATATATTTAATTTCTATATTTAACTTAATATTCATAGTATTTTAATTATGATAATAATATGAAAATATATATGTAAAATATTAAATTAAATATACAAATTTTATATAGTTATTTCGAGGTTCGAATAAATTTTGGTCTTTTTATTAACTTTGGTTGGGACTTATCAAATTAATCGAATTCACTGGATGAGGATTGAGTTTCGAACTGAGTGAAGATTCGGCTTTTTTACGGCCAACAGCTCCAACGAATTGCTAATCCTATGGTAACTACTTGAAACGTTTTTTTAAAAACTTTTTTATTAACACGATGCACGATCGTTCCAGGAGAGTCTCCAGGGCTTGCGCTTTCATTCTCTGATCATGTTATCTTTCTCTCTTTTTCTCGCTTTTTTTACGTCATCGATATATCTCGTTCCTTTATTTCCTCAGCTCGAAGTCCGCGCTCGGTTATCCGCTCACCGATTCAATCCTTTTGTGGTGTATACGCGTACCTACGCGGAGGATGAAGGTGATGCACGCGGGGCCGTTCCTCTTTTACCTCACCGAATCGGCGACCGCGCGAGAAGAGGCCCTCGTCCAAGCCTCTTTGCGGTTCAGGAGAGGAGCACGAGCCGCGTATACGACCGGTATTTAAGTCTTTGTAATCTCGCCAAGTTTTGCGGGGGAGCCAACGCGGTGAGTCATGGCAGGTGGTGCACTCCAAACGATCGAGAGGAGACCGATTCTTTCGCGAAAAATTAAAGAGAAGAAAAAATACAAATTATAATAATCAGAAAAATAATTAGAAAAATATTCAAATATATAAATATATAAAATATAAATAATAAAAAATAATTCGAAAAATATTTAAATATATATATATATATATATATAAAATATCAATAAAAAAATAATTCGAAAAATATTTAAATATATGAATATATAAAATATATAAATAATAAAGAAGGGGTTGGGGAGGAAACACGAACTTCGATTGACCAGAAGGCTAAAAATGCCGAATTTTTTAAATTCCGAAACTACAAATTTCCAAAAGGTCATGCCAGCAAAACGTTCACGAAATTTGTTTGGGTTTCTTTAGGTTCTTTTGTTTCATTTTAAACCCTTGATTTTCAACAAATTCAAACAAACCTAAAAATGTACAAAATATTTAGTTTCGGAATATTCAAATAAAATTAAAAATAAAAATAAAAATAAAAATAAAAATTAAAATTAAAATAATAATTAAAATAAAAATCAAAATAAAAACGGAAGCCTTCGAATCTCAAGAACGTGCGTGCACGTTCAAACGAATGGGTTTGACTCTCCTTCGAAAAGGTGAAATTTTCGACCAAAAAAAAAAAAACAAAAGTTTTCGAACTCCACCCTTTTATTCTACATCTCGTGGATTTCTCGCGCATTTTCGAGTGTCATCGTTTTTGTCCGTTATAGCTCGAGGCCCCGTCGATGCTCCGTTTACCATTTATTAGTTCCTTATTCTTCGACGAGATGATAATTCTCCGCGCGAGCGAGAGAGCAAAGCCAATAATTTCGAGGTTCGTGAAAAGTGGGTCGGTGGCGTTTAACGTCCAGTTTCTCCCTGTCTCGTTGCTGGATCTTTCACGTTTCGTTTTTCTCCACTGTCGTTGTTCGTATATTCTTTTGCGGCTGATGCCGTACCGCTACCACTCGCGATTACTGACACGCCCAGCTGCGACCGCCTGTTCTGGATACCTTAAGTCCTTAAGGGCGCCCGCTCCCCCCCCCCCCCCCCCCCCCCCCCCCCCCCCCCCCTCGTACGTATAACCAATCGAATTCCTTTTTCGTACGCAAACGAGAACATGATCAGCGAAAAAACGACGAGCCGCAATTAGTCGTTGCAAATGCTTCAGGATGAAGATACTCGTCGACGTGTAACCGGTTACCAAAAGAAACAACGAATGAACCTTTAGGTTAGCTTTGGCTCGAGTGGAGCTTATCGTCGACTCCCATAAAACATGCATCAACTTCAGGAATTTTTTTTTGACATTGGAGGAATACTTTACCAATTTTGACGTATTTTTTGTTTTTTTTTTATTGACAGCAAATTACTATGTTATTTATCGAAAAAGATTTGCAAGTTCCAAAATATCATGGACGAAATATCACACATCAAAACAAACAAACCCAAACCCATGAAAATGCATCAACTTCAGGAATTTTTTTTTTACATTGGAGGAATACTTTTCCAATTTTGACGTATTTTGTTTTTTGTAATTATTAACAGAAAATTACTATTTTATTTATCAAAAAAGATTTGCAAGTTCTACAGTACGTCTCATGTGAGTTCTAAAATATCACGAACGAAATATCACATATCAAAATAAATAAGCTCAAACAAAGCCAAACAATGATGTTTCGTTTGGGTAATGTTTGCTCGTGTGATATTTCGTCCATAACATTTTCTCGTGTGATATTAAGACACGCTAGCATTCTAAACACTTATGGGAAACCATGTGAAAAAAAAACAATTTTTTGAATTTCATCAACGATAACCTTCCTTCAAATATTTTTGTTATAACGTCAACATAATCGATAAATTCCGTAGACGATTCCGCAATACTACCAGATCCAGTTGGGAGCATGGAGCTACCGTAGCGACGAAACTCCATACTCGCCAGCGTCGTCATTATTAACCTCTCGAAGACAAAAAAAAGCACGCGCCGACAATCCAGTCTGCGCCGATACTCTTTACCCTCTTTTTTTTATTTTCTTTTTTTTTTAATAAAATCGACCACAACGCAACGATATATACGTATCCGTATGTGGCTCGGCTGGCGCTTGTCGTAAAATCAAAGGGGAACGTACGCTTTCTCTTTCTCTCGTTGGTGGCTCTGATACAGGCGTGCGAAGCTCACTTGCTCATCAGACTCTATCAGTACTTCGAACCGTACGTGTAAATCCAGCAAGTGTATGCAGAAAAGGAAGGAGGCTCTCAAACAAACCCAAACAAACCCAAACAAACTCGTTCATCGGTTTTTCAATCAGCCGGAGCCAACGAGGTGGAAAGCCAGCAATACTATTCGCAATATGGCTATGGTCGAGAGTCCGTTAAAGGCTCGTCGCAAATACGAAACTCACGAGAAGAGTGCACAAGCGAGGTCGGTAGCAATTATTCGATCATTTTTTCCCTCATTATCCACGTTCGAAAGCCCCACCGGAGTTTCAGTATGAAGTGAGAGAAGTGCCTTTGAAAGATCGGGTAGAAACCTGCGCTGGTAGAAAAAAAAATAGCTATGCATGACCCCTGATTCCATATACGTAATCTTCGTACCTATATGTGTATATATGCGTGCACGTGAGAATATCCCACAAGATAGCTACATGCAAATGTACATCGAGGAAAACGAGGCAGCAGCATCTTGCTGGCGCAGACCGTACGGAGTGTGTTTTACTCTATTCTTAGCCCCTAGGATAGAACAGGTGGTTGCTTCCATTGGCAATGTGCGCTGTATACTTTGAAGTACGCTAAGACGAGAACTGCATCAGCGCTGGCTAACGTTCTCTCTCTCTTTTTTTTTAAATTGCTTCGATCTTCCGTGTTCTTCATTAATCATCTAGTGTTTCGTTTGATCCGTCAATGATAATGGCTCATTAAGCGATCGTTTGATCAAAACTGGAGGAACCTTCCTAGAGAAGAGCTTGATAAAGCTGGCAGTTCTTGGAGGCGTTTAGTGGATCTTTTGATTCTGTTCAATTGAACTTCATCGGTTGCCAATTTGGTTTCTTCATATTGGATTCTGTCGGGTTCAGCTTGGAAAGATGCCATATAGTTTGCAGCAATGGATCATTCATTTCGATCGAATCAGCTACTCGACTGCTCTTTTTAGATTGGGATTTGATAGAAATGATTTCGTGCAAAAAATGAATTGTCTTTTGCGGTAGGTCATCAAAGCAATCAGCTTTGGATAAGACCTTCCTGTGTTGACATCCATCGACTTTATAGAATGATATTCCAGGAAGAAATTCAATGGGGATGGATCCGGGTTTCCTGTTGGAAAAGTTGAGTGACTCGATTATGTCAGGCTCGTTACCGGTCTTTCATTCGAGGCCCGAGGACTTTTCAAGTCCGGAGACTGGAGAATAAGAGAGGAGCAATGAGTCGGAGGACGGTTGGGCGCTTTTGCCTAGACTCGTTCGTTCCTCAAAGAGTTTATATTGCCTTCTTCATGGTTCGCCTTCTGGTGCCACGCGGATGTGAAACTCCTCCTCTGGTTGGCTATACAGTAATAACTTACCGGGTGGTCGGGTTCGTTTATAGGTGCACTGTTGTGCCACGTTTGAATACTGGCAAACGTGGAATATTTTGCCCACATTGTGGCGTCTTAACCGTTCCTCTGAAGAATGAAAAGAAATACAGTTGTCGTCTTTGGTTAAAAGGGACACCAGACGCAGGGCGTCTTGCCTTTTCTCACGTGTGACCGTGAAATCGAAAAAAGACATCACGCGGTCACCGGAATAAAGAGATTCTTCCAAAACGACACGCTCGTCGCCTTCTGGTCCAAACTCCCACGAGACAATTAGGTTCACGCAGTTGTCCAAAAGTTGTTGTCCAACATTTGGTGCCAATGGTATTCATTGTTCACCAACTAGGGAGGCCATGAAGAGGATCTCGTCGAACCGAGATTTCCACTTCTCTCCGTCTGTAACACTTTGTACTATTTCCTAGGAATGACTAGACTCGCCAAACAATAATTGTCCGAACGACTCTCGGTACGTGTTCTCTCATCGTTACTTCGCCTATCCGGTCTCAACGTCCATTCTCGACTTTGGTGCAGCGGAGATCTAAAAACACGATTTTTTCATGGAAAGTTTGGGTTTTGGGAAAATCGAATGGTGCATTCGTGCTCAGGGGATCAAATTACATCGAAATAGATCATTTAAAAAAATATTTAAAATCCAACATTTTTTTGGATATTTAGGGAAAAAAGTTTTTTCACTCAATCATCGATAACTTTTTTTCCTTTAGGATTTGGCACTCCACTCTGTGCTCAATCTCTTCGTTATGATTTTCTCTTCAAA
>JAPYZJ010003651.1:0-15677 GCA_030522765.1 Ophioninae sp. B BG-2022a | reverse complement strand
TATATATATATATATATATATATTGGACACAAATTTTACGTACGCGATAAAAGTAATACTATCACTTATCCGTAAAACTCGTCGAAACTTATGTTTCCACCCTTGGAACACGCGCAAGGGCTATTTTTTGCGAGAAGCAGCCAAGTTTATTTGGATTATTCGAAACGACAGTTTGGAATATTTGAGGAGAAGGAGCGAGCGAAGAGAGGGGACGAGATTCGACCGTTTGGAGTATTCCCTCGAGAGGTTTGTCGCGATCCAAGTGGGCTGCCGGGTCGAGGGTGTAACGACGTGTGGCTATCTATTCAATAAAGAATATCCGTGTATATATCACTATACAGAAGGCCACGCGATTATTTGGTAGGTGATAAGGGAAACGGGCGGGCGTATCGTTTCGTCCCTCCGGGGAGCTTCGCGTCCTTTCCTCTCCCCCCCTCCCGGCTTTGAGAGAGAAACCTCTCGCTCCCGTCTGTCTCAGGGTGGCCCTCGTCCGAGCTCTTATCGTACGCGTATATGGTTACTCGTATCCCTGTATCCGAAAGAACCCGGCCACCTTCCAAAAGTTCCGCTACTGCCGATTGTCACATTGCCAGAGTTTCGATAAAAATGGCCGATCGGCGGTTACGTTAATGTTCAAAATTTTTCGAAAAAAGATATAAAATGAAAAAATTAAATAAAACAGCTATGAATGAAGAATAATGATAAAACGTATCAGCGAATAAAAAGCCTCGATAAAAAATGTTGTTTTTTCGGTTACGCGAAAAAAAAGGTGCATATTTAAAGCCCCGAAGAAAAGAACAGTATATTTGCCGAGAGCAAACTGTTTGAGCGATCGTAAACGATTATCGCTTGTGCCAAATGACTTGCACGCGCGAGTGAATTCGAGGTATGAGTTCTCCGAGCTGGAGCGATCTCTCTTTGCACTCTCCGTGCCCAACATATGGAGTTACTCCGGTCTGAGAGAAAGAGCGAGCGAGAGAGAGAGAGAAGGAGTTTGCGATCGGCACTTGGACCCATTACCAAGTCCATTAAAGCGTAATGCGTTTGGCCGTGCGCGCGGGCGCGCATGCCGGAGTCACGGGAGTGAGCAGAGGTATAACTTTCGGTACGTAAAAGAGCAAGAGCCAGAAGTCTCTCTTCCTCGTTCGCTCTCTCTCTCTCTTTTTCTCTTCCTTCGTCAGTATCGGCATCGGTTTGTCGGTGTATCCATTATCCGCGTTAAACACACCGGAGGGCCCAAAAGCGTTGAAAAGTCGAGAACGAGACGCGGCTCGAGCGGAGTAGCCGCGTAGTATCAAAACCGGGGAACGAAGAGAAAACGGCTTCTCGGCTTTATTTGGGGACTGTAAACGAGACGGGCCCCGAAGAGAGCGGGAGAACGTGCGTGCCCGGAAATTGGCGAATCGTGCGGACAACCTCGTCGATCGTTCTCGCACCCACGGGGACTTTCAGCTCCGGTTTTTCGCGCGCCCTCTTCCGACTCCAATCGAAATTGATCAAAAGACCGTCTGACATTTTCACCTTATCATAAATGATTTTTCGTTTTTTTTTTTGTCGAATCTTTCGCAGCTTGTCGTAATCTCAAAAGAAGGCTATCTTTTGAGCGATTCAATGAGAGTCCGGAATTGCGCTCGGAATTGCCCGTACACGCGTACGTGCACCCGAGAACGAGGAAGGCCCGAGCGGATGGGTGCACGGGCAATCTTCGAAATACGATTAAATATCTCGACTGCTCGCACGTACAGGCCGAACCGCACCCGGCGAAAACTTGGTCGGTATGGCATAGTCGAGATCGCTGCCGAGTATATACGTAGGGAGAGAACACACGTGCTATCGATCTTGCCGGATCGTTCGAAACATCGACACCTTTGCCCCTTCCCCCTTGCTTTGAGGATAACGTCAGGAACCTCGTTAAGAAGGAACGATCATCTTTTGTACTTGGGAATCAAAATAATCCCCAATCGACGATATCTCGACTATTATTCTCCACGAGTATTCCAGAAGTGCTCAAAATTATGGTACAAAATACCGGCAAATAAAAATGTCATCGGACTCTTTTTGTGAATCCGGAAGAACCGGGTTCTGAAAAGAGATCCGCTTGAGCGTGGCGAAAAAAGAGAACGAAATCGCGGCGAATAAAAAAGTCGATCGAAAATTCGTCTCGTGTACATGGTAATTGGGCCCTCAAAATAAATACCTCACTCGGGGGCCCGGGGTATTAGGCATCGAGGAGGATATCCGGGCGGGATATCGATGGCCCAATATAAAAGTCCCCCTCGAGCGGTAGAGGAGAGCGCGCATCGGGATCCCGATTTTATCGCTGGCAGTTTCGAGCTTATGCCATCGCGGGGCCTACTCCTGAATTAATTAGGCCCAATCGACGTCACTCTAATTGGGCTAATTAAGCAAAAGAGGCAGAGAGGCCTCTGTAAATACGGGGCTGAAGGGGATGCGCTTCGTTTAGGTGCGATTCGGTAGTCGGGCATATTATACTCGAAACCATACGAGATCGCTCCCTCGGTCGTACGGAACAATCTTCCAACGGATTAATCTTCCCCGGAGCGTACCTTCGATCGTATCGATCGCTACGCGTCATTTTTATTACGAATCCGCGCACGGTCCGATAACACTCGAGTCACGAGACGATCCTCTTAATTTTTATCAAAGCCATCGTTTTGTATTCCCGAATATCCACATTCCGGAGGTGAAGAAAAATAGTTTGCAGTTATCGATATATCGTATATAGGTTGGGTACGTGCGCCCATTGGGCGATCGTACAAAAAGTGACAGCCGTTCGGCGATGTGCATACCCCGGGAATTCGATTGGCGGTTGCAGCTGCACACGCCGAGCTTCGCGTATCAACTATGCGTGTATCGACTACTTACACGCGTAATGTACATATGTACGATAATCCGTGTATCCGCAATGTACACACGAGCGATTCATGAGCAAATGTATACAACCCGTATAAATAGGCTTGTACATAAATATATATGTATATATATATATATATATTTATGACTGTACGGTTATTTATGTCGGGTTGGCAAGATTGAACTGGCACATCCAAAGGTTGTGATCCGGTCCCCGATCCAAAAAACTGGTTCTCTCCCGCAATTCCGATCGGAGAGAGATCGAAACCGAGAGAAAAAGAGAGAGAGAGAGAGAGCACGGTGAATTATATGGAAGTTGTGTCCCGGGACTATACGAGAGACCGTTCGACGGAGCGTGACCGTGCCCCGCGTTTCGCGACACGATATTCGACTCGCGATATTATACCGTATATCTTCGATAATTATTCGTTCGATGTATCAACGAGGCGCGGCGATCGGTTCTCCGCCCAAGACACTCGTCATCCTCGCCATTCTCTATATACCTACGTATACAACTTTTTCTTGTATTCCGAGGGGCATTTTCGTCCGGGCTCGCCACGTAAATATGACGAAACATACGAGCTCGTGTTCGAGACAATACACTCGAAAAGAACAAAAAAAAATAGACGGAATAATATTCATGCGGGACAAGAAAATTCTTTGGTTTCTCGTCGCGTGAGCTTGCCGAGTCTCGAGCTAAGAAAAAGAGAAATTAAGGAATTAACGATAATGCGAGGAACCGCAGCGATAAAGAGATCGAGAGGGGCCAGCTGCTCGAGTATTAATCGTACTGTACGTGATATACACGTGTAAGTGCTCGCTCGAGAACCACTTAAACTTTTGCTTACTTCGAGACTCGTTCGATAAGTACTTCTCTCTCTCTCTCTCTCTCTCCCTCTTTCTCACTTATGGTGCACACAGGACTCGCCCTCCCCCTCCCGATAAGTATGCTAATGACGTACATAATAATAACACAGGTATTGCTTGTCGCGCGGCTCGCTCAGCCCTCCGCGTCACCTCTTCATATATACTTGACCACCACGCGACACAAAGGCAAACGTCGCGTAACAAAAAGTAGAGGAGAAAAAAAAAGTAATCGCGCAGGGAAAAAAAAAGGAGGCACGGAATCGCGGGAGCTTGCGCCCGGTAGCCTTATCTCGTTTATGTACGTACACAACACACATTTTTCTACTCGTATAATATATACTTCGTGATAAGAGACTCACGGTGGCGGTTACGACTCGAAAAAAACAACCTGCCCCGTATTTTTTCAAAGCGTTCAATTGTATATTCAGAAATAAAGGGGCGTCGTGGTGGGTGACTGGCTGGCTGACTGGGACAGCGACGAAAAAAGTGTTTAATAAGAAAAGAGGAGCGATGGTGTGAAAAAAAAAAAAATTGGCGAGACGGCGTGTGCGCGGACGTTGCGCTTGAGGCCACGTCATCTTCATTAGGGCTTCTTTAAAGCTGCGATTTGCTATTCACTCTGTTATACGAAAACTGCCAGAGAGAAAGAGGGAGGCCAAGAGATATATAGTGACTCGAGCTTCGTTGAAAAATTAAGAGACCGAGAGAGCCAAATCAAATTCACATAGTTGAACGCTCATACACACGAAACGTGCTCTGTTTGTGTCTATACACGTAAGCATTAAACGGCGGAGCTGAATGAGCCATTAAGGGAGTCCACGCGAGAGGAATAATTATCGCCCGGGAGAATCGTGACAATGAGACGGATGCCGCGATTCTCCGAGCTGTATCAACGGAAAATGCACTCGCCCCCCTCCCCCTCGGTAAATCTTTCGAGCTCGGGTTGCATTTAACTACGGGCGAATAACTTGATTTTTCGGAGATTTTTACAAACGTTAATACCGATTGTTCATTCGAGTTATAACTATTATGGATTATCGACGAAACAGTATATTTTGCTTCGTCGTTAGTGTTCGACAGTGATTTGACGTATTCGAATTTCATTTAGCACGCTTTACTCTCTTACCCGTTATAAATTAACGACTGAACGACGAGACTTCCGGAACAACGAAAGCGCGAGAGTTCAAATAATTTGTTTTGCGTGTCTGGTTGTGTCGAGAGAGAACGCGAGGTAGGGGGGTGGCCCGGGCAAACAAAGATGAAAACGAATAATATCCTGTAGCACGAGTGTAGGAGGCACGCGAGCAAAGAGCGGTAGAGAAAGAGTGAAGTGGCAGTCGAGTTGATGAGCGGGAGAGGACTCTCGAGGAGCCGAGGGTTCGCGTATGCAACGCGCCAGGCGGCGAGCCTTTCGTGCCGAAGGAGTTTATACACGTGTATGTACGACGGAACGAGAGAGAGAGAGAAAGGTCGGAGAAAAGGAATTGCGGAAAAACGGGGTACGAGCCAACGGACGAGGATTGCCCAAATTCCCTCTCTCCGAGTTTCGTTCTCGAGGATTGTTCGACTCGGTATCGCACCCCGGGGCTACGGTAACGAAGAGACTCATACCCGAGGCGTAATACGCGGCTGCTAGCTAGCCGGAACGTCATTAATGCCGGCCTCAGGCTTTCAGCAAATTCGTCTCGACAATGTATCCAACCTCGTCACCTATCGCCGTTTCCTCCGAGTTCCGACCCTATTAGTACATCGCTTCAACGATACAACCCCTTACTGATCTTTTATCGCACGGCCCGATAATACGGACTTGAAGTTCGCATCGTTGCAATCCAATGACATTTTTTTTCTCTTTTTTTTTGTTTCCTAATTTCCATTTGCGAAATATTTTTCGTCAGATTTGAATGATAGATTATTACAATAAAGATTCGAATAATTATTGAGGTATTTTGCTTACGATTTCAAAAAAAAAAATTGATGAATCGAAAAATAATCATTTTCGTTGCACCGCAACGTTCCGAGCTTCAATCTCATCCGATAATTGCCCTCGTTATTCGGTGCATTCGCTCCTCGAGTTATCACGCGCATTGGGATAACGAAGCTCTCTTGTACGACACACCGCGTGCTCTCGATTCGCTCATCCTCCAGGTCACCAATATTCTTCGGGTGTTTATTTTCCTCTCCGGAACTTTTTTGGAATCCGACCACTCGCGATCCTCATAAATGAACAATTGGTCCAGTGCACACGACCGAAAAAAATCCATACGAGAGATCGTTCCGGCTCTTTCTTTTTTGTTCACGCATCACATTCGCCGCAAAGGTCACTCGAGTTATTCAGCCTCTTTCATCGACCCGTCACCTCGGTTTTTCCTTCTCTTTTTTCATCGAGCCCTCAACGTCCGGTCCCTCGGGGGGAAGTTCTACTCGAGAATATTCGGCCGGGTGTCTTGTATTCATCAGTCCGTAGGATCATACCGGAGAGATCACGAAAGAGAGGACATCGGCCGCCTAGGATATTTCTCGTCGTCGACGAGAGCGTCTCTCGATGACAGAGACAAATTTACGGGGCACGCGCGATCCGAACTACACACGTATACTCGTTCATATAAATAGCTGCAATAAGCGACATCCACCCGAATCATAACACTCAGACTCGGGCCACCCTCGCGTTTCTCGCGCTGTTGATTCGAGAGAGAGAGGGTAAGGAACATTGGACGAGAGTGGCGCAGAAGGAAAACTGTCACGGGAGACGAAGAGAGAGAGAGAGAGAGAGAGCTCTTACCGTACGCCAGCAAGGAGGGTAGTTTTGGTTATAACACCGACGCTCACGTACAGGACAGGAGGAGACGCCGGTAGGCATCAGCCGAACCGAGAAATGGAGGAGGATGCAGCCGAGCCTAATGCGCGTTTCGTGTAAACGCAAGCGGACGGGGTGATCGCAAAGGGGAGACTCGCGCGCGAGGAGGCGCAACGTGCGTGTACGCGCGCTGCACGTTGAAACGAGACGAGCACCGAGATGAGCTTTCGAGACAGCGATCCGATCCCGACAATTCTCACTTTATTTTATTTCGAAAAAAAAATGTAATTTATCCTGGGGATTTTCCTTTTTTGGTTTGGTTAATTCAAGAGTGTCAAAATCGAGAAGCTTTTGGAACGTCGAGGCCGAGGGCATGGTCGTACTGGAGTGCAATGGGAGTAACTGCTCCCATCGCTCTTCTCGCTCTACCTCGGTCCGTCTCGCTGCGGGTACGAGACACGTGTTTTCACGAACCCGATTACCCACGTACGAGGGCTGATCCAAAAGTAATGATAATCTGTTACTTCAGGTCCGCATAAAAATCGAAAAAAATTTTTTTTGCTTGCTTATATACTCACTACTTCAGCCTAAAAAAATCATATAAATAGGTCACGATTTCCGGGAGATACATTCCTCCGTTTCTCGCAGCCTATTTCTCTTCCTCCTTGTCGTATCTCGGGTTACACGAAAGGCGTGCAACGGGGCTCGTAACGTTTCGGAAAAATCGATGGTAAAGGGTTTAAATAGGTGCGAGAGTGGATGGAGCAATCGAGAGATGAACGTACCTATGCATTTTTCGAAATTCACTCGGCAGTCTCGTATATACGATTGGAGGAGGGACTAGTAAGCGTTCCTACGCGATTTCGTTCACGAGTGCCCTCATTGGACGCCTGGGTTATCTACTCGGGGAGCTTTCCCTTCTAACGCGAGATTTTGCGCCCGGAAATATGGCCGTCCTTGGTCGCGGTCCGGTACAAAGTTCCGGGTGGTGCGACGAGTCGGGAGAAGCTTTTCTCGTTGTACCGTTCGGACGACGTCTTGGCAATGCGACGGAGGGCTGTTGAAGCAACTTTGAACGAGAGAGAGAGAGAGAGAGAGAGAGAGAACGATAAAGCGAGCGGGAGAGGAATCGCGGAGGGTGAACGTGAGCTGTATCGCCAACCACGGCTTTAATAAACCCCTTGGATTCTCGGCGACGTACCATTGTGGCGGCGCGAACCCTCCGCCCTTCTTAACCCACCCGAACCTCTCTCCCTCACCCTCTTTCCATTCATCTCGCTCTTCCTTACCGTCTTAGGTGGGGTGTGCTTCCGTGCCTTTGCACGCTCTCTCGGCAGTCTCTCAATATCCCTTTGTTTAGGGTGCTTACGAGCGAGGACTCGAATGTCGCGCCCCCTCTCGAGAAAAGGAGAAAAGCCACCCTCGTACCCCCCTCGTACTTTTGCTATCTCTGCGCTCCCTCCTCGTGATAACCGCACTCTATACCTCTCTCTCTCTCTTTCTTCCTCCGTACACCTCGTTCAACCTCACCGATCCTCGCATTCACGCCGAGTGAACAATCTTTATGAAGGATATCCTCGGTGTACTCGAACCGGGCCACGCGCTTTCGTACCCCCGCGAAGCCACATCGAGCAAACAAAAGAATCTCACGCGACGGCAAATTTGACTCGGGAATCCATTAGGCGTGTTCCTTTTCCCTTCGAAATTTTACCGCGAATCGAATCTTCCGTAAGTACAGATATTATGGATTCGTACATTATTCCTACTGTGGAGAGTTTGTACATTCGTAAATTTCTTGAAAAGTGATCGAAGGGATTCTACAACGATCTTGTCGATCCCGGGAGGCTTGGAACACTGAAATTCATTTTACGAATTAATAATCCGTTCGAAGTAAGATTAATGACTCTCCGACTCGTTTGTAACGATCTTTATTGTCCCTTTAGGAAATAGCCGCTTTAGGAAATAAATAATTTAATATTTTTAATGATCCGTTGGACCTCATTTTTTCCATGAACAATGAACCCCGTCCAAGTCATATTCTTTATGGAAAAAAAAAACAAACGTATCCGTATGCTCGCGATGTATAGGTTGGAGGAAAAAAAGAAATTGCTGAATTCCGGAGGAACGCAAGCTAGCGATGAAACGAGTCGAGAGTTCTAATTGGGTTCCAAAGGCGAGGATAAAGTAAGGCGCGTGTGTGCTAGCGTACGTATACATACGCGACGTGGCTGTGTGTGACAATCAATTGGCCTCGAGCGAGGGATCGTGATGGCTCGTCCAATGCGAATCACGTATAGAATACGATCTCTCTTGGTCGATGGGCAACGGTGGACTTTGGAGAATCTCGTCCTTAGAAGGGCTAACCGTCTACGCATCCCCAACGGAAGTACCTCTCATTCCCACCCTTGAGTTACGCTATTAACGCTCCTTCGCCTCGTGTCGATATAACTATCGGCTTTGATACGTATACACGTATCGAGTGGGCGCGAGATTAATACGGCCTTTCTATACACGAGCGAGAATTCTCCGTAGCCAGCAATCTCGAGACTCGACTCAAGCTCACCGATCTTCCAATTTTCATTTATTGTGGAATTCAAAATGACACTACTTTTCTATGACATTGAAGTGACTTTTTGCCACGAGATCGGGCAAAATCAATGCAATTCAAGTTTCCATTAATTACTCGAAATATACTTTTCGGCTGGCGATAATTGTCTACAAATGAAAAACGGTCTAATCGTGGATAGAACAATAAAGCGCGACTCGGTATTTCTGGTGTGCCAGGGCCAGTAATTTATGGGACCGTGGCCAATTGGTGATAATGATTCGACAATTGTGGTACCGATAATCGAATAGCACGGACATCCGAATCGTCCCTGTACTCGCGTACTTGCTCCTCGAGCCCGTAAAACTTCACGCACGCGTGTACGCTTGTGCCGCATTAGTTTGAGGCAGATGGCCGCATTAACGACGCGTGTATATGTGTGTAGAAACGGTGGTGACTTCCCCGCCACCCTGTCCTCTTCCACCCCACGAAAACAGTATAAATAATGGCTGACCAGGCTCAATGTATTTCCGGGCATAATGTAAGCGAACGTATCGATAAAGGGCAATGGTCATTTCGACGATGGGGTGTACCGTATATTCGGTCTGTTACCGAGGGGGTTGCGTGCCTCGGTTCTGCACCGGAAAGTACCGCTCTCTCGCTCGCTCCGTCTATCGCCGGCCCTCGACGCCCCCCCGACGCTGCTTTGATACAACGATTATCGCCGTTGTTATACGTGATTAACTCGGGTTAATAAATAATATCGCAGATCCTAATTTATACGTTGCTGCGCTCGTATTGAATCGAGCAACTCGTTCTTCCCGCAATTATTCACCTATACTCATTCCTCCTTCAATACCGTTTAATTTTTCATTACCGTACTCTTATTTTTTTTTGGCTAAACTTGCATTGTTAAAAATTTATAATAATACTTAACTAAAATACCATTCGTTCCACGTTTAATTCAGTAAGCATAGAATTTGTTTGGGTTTGTTGATTTTTTTATATTTCTGTTTCAGTGAACTCAGAATTACACGGTTCACAAATGTATGGATATATTATAGAAAAATAAAAAATGAAGCAAACACACGTCGTATTTCGGAAGAGTAAATCTACTCGACGATATTTATTGGCGCGTAGTGTTCAACAGCGCATGAGAAAAAAAGGGGAGCGAGAGAAACTATTCGTGTAATACACTGTGGTGATACACGGGAAAAGGGAGAGGGAGGGGGATCGCTCTTGTGAAGGAACGCGGACAAGTACCCGTTTCTGTGGCTAACAGGCTCGCGAGAAATCAGACATTATATTACGCTAAAGAGAGACGCAGATACGTGTATAGAAAAGGGACACCGAGGAGAGATGTGCAGAGTGGAAAAGGAAGAAAGAGCCGCGTCTGGTTAGTGTCGCTCGTTTCACCCCGCCGCGACTTATCGATGTTTATGTTAAACCAACGCATTTAACACCCCGGCACTTTATCTCGGCGATAAATAAGGGAAACTGCGCGCCAGCGAGAAAGAGCGCGCGTGCGTTCCTTCTCCAACATTTTCTCGTATACGATCTTTCGAAGTCTCACGATTCTCCTCCGCGAACGAGAACTCGTATAAATTCGAGCTCGTTTTTTCGAAAATTATTTTCTTTTAACACACGCCTAGCTCGAGTGACTCTATTTCGTCTCTAGTTTTCGACGCATTCGTCTCAATTCGTTTCAACGTCTCGAGTACCCCGGACCCTCGACCGAACAATATTTATCGCTTTTTCTTCCAAGCGTCTTCACGAAGAAATCGCTTTTTTTCGTCGGACCGCCCTTCAATGTTTTCTCATTGATGACTCTTTCATTTTCACTGCAATGATAAGCGATAAAAATAACGAGTTCGAAAAATTAAAAAGTCAAGAAAAACAAAATTAAAATAGCGAGTCTTGAAAAAGAGACTGCAAGGGATAATGCGAATTCTCGAGTACAACAATAAACGGAACGGTAAAAACAATTGTAAAATGAACGGTTAGTGGGAGAGTGCAAAGTGTCGAGGTACACGCACCTAATAGGGTCCTTTTGATGTTCATAGAGTACTGGGATACGTCGTGGCATTATTCCTTGTTGTACGAAACGATGCGAGTCGGGGTACACGCGCTCCTCGGTAAGCGGTCGTTGAGAGAGAAATTTCGGGTGTTAGCACAAAATAAGGAGTCCTCGTCACAAGATGAGAAGACCTCGTGTAACAGCATAACTGTTGGTATATATAAAGGGTCGTGAGTCGTTTCGCGTAAGTATTCGTGCTTGCGCGTATACAAATTTCTATACACACCTATCTACGCGCGTAGAATTCGTTGGAGTAGATATTTTGAGACTGTCGCTTTCTCGCACACTTCTGCACGAGAATGCCCGCGGTCGAGAGACGTGAGGGGAAAGGCTGGGTGGGAAGAAACTCTCGCGAGAAATACGCGAGCAATTCGTTTGACGGTGAAACATAAATTCGTGGGGTATACACGTCGCGGACAGTTTTCTCGCCTTGTCACCTTTGTCATTTGTTGCTTATAAATACAGTCCCCGTGGACGCGGTTATTCCCGGTGTATCTTCTTCGCCGGTTCTCGCTCGCGATGCCAATGGCCCCAATAAAATTCTCGTCGAGATTAACGGCGAGAGAGGGAACGGATACCGACCGAGAGAAACGCAGGAATAATGGATGAATCGTCTACTTTTTTTGTTGTTAAGCTACGATCAAATATTGTCGAGCTGCACTTCTCGTCGCAACGACAAAGTATATTTCGATGGAATATTTTTCGTCGTTGATTCGTGGTCACGAGTCAAACACGGGAAGAGTAAAAAGCGAACAAAAATTTCAGTAATGTTCGAATTGATCAATTTATTTTTGCAATCCTTTTTTGACACTTGTTTGAACCATGTGTCAGTTTAACGGTCTTTGTTGGGTTTTGATCGATTTAAAAGTAGGTAGATAGGAGAGGGAGTAGCCGAAATGGAAAATAGAAGAGCAAGAGGCCAAGAGAGAGTACGCGAGACTTTTGGGTTCCCGTCGAGACGTTGGAGCTCTTTGGGCACTCTGGCGTAGACGTGTGCATACTCGCACACGGGGAGAGAGTCAGATGTAGCGCAAGAGCCAAAACTGAAGAACCGGCGACGGATAACCGTGGAGGAGGAAGAGGAAGAGAGGAAAAAAGGAACGAAGAGACGGAGAAGGAAGAAAAAAAAGGAAGAGAAGTTTGGGCCGGGAGTACAAGCTGTCGGTCGACGATAGCATCGCCTATCGACCCCTAGGATCGCTCCGAGAGGTTTTCCGTGTTCTTCTTCGTTATACGATCTTGTACGCGTATTCCGTACGAGGGTGTGTGCAGGTAACAAACACCCCCAATTATGTCAGCCTGAATTAGTAGCGCCCGATCTATTTCGAGCCTAACGAGCCGGCCAAGCGTCCACGCTTAAAATTCTTCGTCTCTACCTCTCTCCGTCTATACTTGTGCGGGTCCCTTTCTAAGAGCTCCGTTAAAACACACCCTGAGAAGTGGCCACCGATCCTCTGGAGAACTCGCTCCGCCGTCGAGCTCTCTCCCTCTCTCTCTCCGCTCGATGACGCTACGATCAAACGATTCTTTATTCTCACAAAGCGACCGCGGGGTCAACGAGAATTTTTCAGTAGTCGCGAGATAAACCCACCCGTCTCGTATCTCGCCCATTGAATCTTCTTCGTTAACGGCTCGTTCATTTTCCAACGCGATCAACATTTTCTGCCTCTCGCTTCTGCTCGCGGTCGACCTTCGTTACAAACAATCTTATCCAACAGAGATTGAGCTACTCTATTATTTCGAGGTTGAAGAAACACACTGTTTCGTCAATAACAGAAAAACGTTGAGACTCGCGCGAAAAAATGGCCCTTGCGACGAAGCGTCGATTTCGAGATCCGGAAGTGTTTTTTTTTCTATGCTGTTCTCCGGAGGGGGTTGTAAAAAAGGTCGAGAACGTGTGTCACGTGTCGGAGAGGTTCTCGAAAGATTGCGGGGTTATGGGATACGTTGGTGTCTATTACGCGAAGGGCGCTTGCCTGTGACGAATGACTCGGTTCCTCGGTCGAGAACCAAGTGCGACAGAGAAAACGTCTAAAAGCTTTTCGAAGCGGGGGGTCCTTCGAGGGCGCTCTCGAACTACGCTTTCCAATCGTCCCTTTGCCTCCCCCGTCATCGTCCCTCGCTCGAACAAATTCTGCGCAATCGGCTTGTCCGGCATTCGTCTCGGTACGTGGTTCGTCCTACCGTGTCTTCGTACGATCCGACCTGGCCGTCCTCGTCAACGTGTAAGCCTTATCTCTTCCTTTCTCTTTCTCACGGACATGTTACAACCCCCTTGATGACTCTCGCGCGACCCTTACGCCTCTCTGCACTTTTAACGTGAGCTCTATCTCCGTCATCGCGACTGCTGCTCTCCTTCGAAGGTTCATCTCGAAACACGAGAATTCCTCAAGGGCCTTTCCTTTTCCCCGGTCACCCGCACCCGTCGCCTTCGAATGTACCTCGATGACCATCGAAATTGTTGATTTTTTTTAACTCGTGACCTGGGACAGCACTGGCAATTTTTCATTTAATAAAATCACGGGAGGAGAGAGCGCTCGATGTTACTACTGGAGAAAACATGCCAGAGTTGCGTGACTAATTAATGAAATTTCATCAATTAAACTCATCATTCATTCGACTCGTTCATTTATAATCACTTTGCTCTTCCTCCATCGCTCTCAGACTCTCTTGAATTATCATTGAATATCCGATAAAGAGCGAACAAAAAAAGTAATAAAAATGTGTTCGGGTACGAAGCGAAACTAGGCTGCATTAATACTATAAAGCTTGTTATTTTCTCTTTATTTTCATTCGGTTTGAGACGATGAGGTTTTCCCTCGTATCAAAAAGACAGAATAATAATAATGTGGCCGGAGCGAGCTCCGAAGCACTCGAGAAAAAGGCATCGTCGAATCTTTTTCCTTGGCGTTTAAAGTATAGGATTAAAAGGCGTTCTCGTCGGCGAGAAACGACCAACAGTCGTTGAGAGGCATAATAGCCCGAGAGGCGAGGAAGTGCTGTAAACAAATCGTAAAAAAAAAGAGGAGAGAAGGGAGCGAAAAAAAAATTGGGAGGAGAAGTTGCGGAGGCAGGCGTTTCATTTCCCCGGCATGACAATGTCGCCCCGGTATTGAGAGATCTTATGACCGCAATAAATGAAGCCGGTACGACTCTTTTCCTTTGCAGTTCTTTCTCCCTCTCTTTCTCTCTCACTCTCTCTCTCTCTGCCTTCCTCTTTCCCTGATCGTTTCAGCACACCGAATATTCAACGTGTTACGCAGATTTGTCGTACGATGAGAATTTTCGTTCTACAGACATTTATCACAAGTACATATTTTTAGCGAACGGGTCCAATTTATATTCGATCGCAATTGATCGCTATATTTTTTTAATTAATTTTTTACCTATTTCTGCATGAAAATTTAGCTGTCGTTCAAATATCTGAATTTATCCTATATTTAAGAGGTACTGAATCAGTGGTGCATTCAGTGATTCCTATTGAACGACACGAACCAAGAATCGGGTAGTGAAACTGTACTAACGATCGTGCTTCGTTTACAGGTGTGTTCCGTGCGATTGATAATCGTTGTTGGCGCGTATTAAAAATCAATCGTGTCAGTGAGTGATTCCAAGGAGACGCTTTCCATCCCAGGGCAATTGAGAAATTTTGCATCACCGTTGGGTGAGTCCATTATTATTTTATTTCTCAACGTAATCAGCTTGATTGAAACGTTTGAATCACTTTGTTCAACGGCGCTCCTACAGACTCGTACATCGAAAGTTTAATCTAGAGGTAACGAAATCGAGTCACGTACGAGAGAGAACTCTCTATGCAACACGCTCATAGATGTGTAACATTATTACGATTGGTGCAATAACTCGTATGATAAATGAAATAACCAAAGTCAACGAAAAAAATATTTTTTTGGGTTATTTAATGAATGTTTTCTTTTTGTCTACATCGAAAAGTAACCAGAAACTTCATTCACGACACACAAAGTTTGTTTTTGTACCCTACACAATTATACATAAATGTATGCGGTTTTGAAAGATGGTATGAGGGCTAACGGCATTTAATACGTAAACGAGGGGGGGCGGGGCGATTTCGGGTGTGGAGCGGGGAGCGCCAGAACAGTCACGTAGTGTGCGCATGTGTATTTCAAACAAACAACGTGTATTGTGTGTCGCCAGATCTAAAAATGGCTTCGAAAAAGTGTAAAAATGACGGTGGCTCTTTTTGCTACATTTGTGGTGAATTCATTAAAGTAAGAGGAAACAAATTCAGTTTGTCGACAAATATAAAACTTTGTGAAGGATATGAATCTTATTTTAAACTTCCCATTCGATGTCAAGATAAAATATGGGCACCTCATTTCTCCTGTAGTAACTGCAAAAACACTTTGGAAGGTAAGTGAACACACCATAGGGTTGAAGAAATATAGGGTAATTCCGGGATAGATGGCCGTACGGGAGAGTTGGCCAGTGCCTAAAAATCGTACATAGAATCGCTAAATGGCGTAACTGAGTACTCAGTTCGC
>JAPYZJ010003650.1:0-17711 GCA_030522765.1 Ophioninae sp. B BG-2022a | reverse complement strand
CTGTTTACAAGATCGAATGCGGGGGCCTCTCGCAGGTAGGCCGATTCCCTCGCTTGGGTGTACGCTCGATTGCCAGAGGAAGTCGATGGTTTACAGTGAAGCGGGTTAACACAATATTGAAATCGACTGTACGAAGGATCGGGCTAGTCGAGACTTTACAACTATACAAAAAGTACAATGAAATTCGTTGTTGCGGTCAGGAGACAGCAGAGAATTTAATGCGATGATCGCTGATGGGAGACCTTGCTCCAAGGGTAAAGTTGGAAGCACTTGCTCCGGTGGAGTAGTTGGGAGAACTGACATGGAGAATTTTCTATCCAAGCGTGTAGGATGTTTGGATGTTGGAATAGTGGGAGAAGATGTCTTTGGAAAAACGCTTTATTTCATGGTGCATAATTTTCGGATTGGTAGGAAAATATGTGAAAAAGGAAATATAATATCACATGTCATTGGTCGATTAGGGAAGGAGAGATATTTTCTGGAATTATGATTGGCTGCAGACTATGATTCTCATAGCCTTCATTCTGGTTTTTGGAATTTGGTCCGCCACTCGTTATCTGGAGTGTTGGAAAACATGGGGAGGAAAACGGGCCTTGTTCGCGTCGCCGCGCATACCCTAAGATAAACTTTGTGGACCTGGGTCTGAGGGAGCACATGGGAATTATCAACGCAGTTTTATGACTGGATCAACTTCCCGGCTTGAAGGATTTTCTTTCGGAATGTATATTTTTGGGATAGAGGATTTTGATATTTCGTTCTTGAACGATCATTATGAATTCAAGGATGTGTACCCTTACGAGTGAAGAGGTTCTAGTTTTTATGCGTTTCCTATTGGTCGCTTGACGTATACAATTTGCAGCTGGCGTTCGACAACCACATTTAATTTTTCGTTATATCGTCGGCGGACGTAATAGTTCGACCATACGTGCCACACTCCCTGCGGAGACGCATTTTTGATGCTACGCATAGTCTCGCTCACCCCAGCATATGCTCAACGAGAAAGCTCATCGGTAGGAGTTTCGTCTGGCCGGGTATGAACCGCGACATCACTGAGTGGGTTCGAACGTGTCTCCCTTGCCAACGAAGTAAGATCCACCGCCACAACAAAAACGTTCCTGAACGAATACCGATTCCGGACTCGCGATTTCATCACATACACCTTGACATCGGCGGTCCACTGCCAGCATCGAGAAGGTATCGGTACTGTTTCACTCTGATCGACAGGTTTACCCGATGGCCAGAGGCCATTCCTATTGCTGACATCACTGCGGATACGATCGCCAAGGCTTCCTTCGCTGGCTGGGTGGCTCGTTTCGGAGCCCCCGCCATAGTCACAACGGACCGAGGTTCCCAATTCGAGTCTGCGTTTTTCCAGACGTTGACCCAACTCATGGGATGCCAACGGCCCCGCACTACGGCCTACCATCCTGCTTCGAACGGCATGATGGAGAGGTGGCACAGATCCATGAAAGCCGCGATCAGGTACCATAGCACCGACCACTGAGCCGAAGTGCTTCTCGTAGTCCTCTTAGGACTTCGGTCAAGCTTCAAAGAAGATGTCAAAGCCACCGCTGCGGAGTTGGTCTACGGAACAACATTGGCGAGTACTTCATCAACGAGGAACCTACCAAAGGTCTACAAATATTCATCGAACATTTTCGAGAGAAAATGCCGAAGATTCGCTCTGCACCCGCGGTTCACCACAATAAACGAAAAGCCTTCGCACACAAAACGTTGTACACGTGTACACACGTTTTTGTAAGGGTGGACGGAGCTAAGCAATCGCTTCACCAACCATACGAAGGCCCATACGAAGTCCTCGAAAGGGTCTCGGATAGCGTTTTCCGGATCAACGTAAAAGGACAGCCAACAACGATTTCAACAGAGAGGCTGAAGCCAGCCTTTTTCGAGTCGACAACGAGTCAACCAAATTCAACGGGCGAAGACACTGTTGAGCGACCACCTTTTTTACAAGAGACATTTTCCACAAATCAACGACCAAACGAGCCGAGAACATATTCGCGAAAGAAGATCAATTTCGCAACTTCAGATGAGCGAAGTTACTCGGAGGAGAGTACTGTAGCGAATGTCGGTAAGGCAGGTTCCGCGCAACCAGGGGCAAATCCGCCCCGAACAGTCTCCCGGACAAAAACCCTAACGGACAAGCCTGCAACGACACGGACGTAGCGCCACAGGCGGTAGCGTCCCCCAGATATAAGAAGCACTAGATTAGTACCGAACTTGGCGGCAACCGAGAACCATTACGTCTTTCCCAAAAACGTAATAATTAATAAAGTATCCTTGTTAATAAAAAGTGTGTTCCCGAGTTTTTATCGTGGGGAAACGAGGTCCGCGGACGCCTTTCACTAACAACACCCCCACAACGTCCACTTTCGTTCGTTGCGAAAACTTTACTTCGCGACAAAATCACCAAAACCGTTTTTTCGAATTCTTTAAAAGTATTTCTTTGTAAAGCTTATCAGTTAGTTTTCGACGTTTTTTCCATATATAAAATAATGGGCACGTCAGAGAAGGAATCAAACAAAATCCTCTTTAGTAATGTTTTGTTTATTATTAGTGTCGCATTATTGGTATTATTTTTATACATATTTGATATTGGCCATCAACAAATATGTTACAATTCTTTTATTACTTTTTTTTTCGTTTTTGTTTTTGTCCACAATCATTCGTCACTAAATACCTGTGTCATTCATTTGCAAGAAAATTGTTTTTATATTTAATAATAAATATATAATAATTAATTTATAATTAGTTCATACCTGATAATTATCATCAGTATCGTAATTGTTATGTCGTAACTGTACATGTCGTAGCTGTATATATATGAGTGTAAGTGTGTGTGTGTCTGTGTGTGTACGTATGTATCGTAAAATATACATAGCTAACTCCGGATTATCATACTTAGTTTATTAACGGATTACACGAACAAATTATTTATCATCTCCCCACTTTTTTCAATTAGGGAGAAACAAACGAAAACGAAGCTGTTTTTTTTACTTTTAAATATATATAAATCGTTTAACAAATCAATCGGAACCGCTTCTCGGTCACGTCGAAATTTCTTAATATCTCTTTACCGCTAGTGATATTATACATATAAAAATTGTTATTACAAAGCGCTTTTGAGGAGTAATCATAATCCCCTAACCGAGATTGTTATATCGAATTATGCTATCGTTCATTACACGAGTAACTGTGTTTTCTTTTTTTTTGCACGATCTAAGCATAATCATAGTGAAATTATAGCGTTTTCTTTTTTTAAAATTATTTCCGTTCCTCTACTCCTATTTTTTTCTTCTTTCAAATTGAATCACATTATCAAACGCATATCGGTTTACGACGTTTTGCAGAGCTTGCTAAATTTCGCTTGCATCGCCCATTTATCGATCGTTAAAAGTTGCATCTATACTTTTCAAGCAGCCATCGCGATCATCTTACAGTTCGAAAATAATGATTTACTATTTTCCGGCTTACGTTTTTGTTTATGTTTGTTTTTTTGTTAATACTTTTATTTTTAAATGTCGATATCTAGATTATTATATAAATAGGGACGGGGACAGTGGCCAATTCGCGAATGGGCCATTTGCTATCTCTATGCTCAGCATGTATGGCGATCAGCCGCGAATTTTCGTTAAATCAATCGAAAAAATAAATTGCAATGACTCAACAGACTTGCCGGAAAGTACGATCGACTTTTCATAAACATTCGATTCACGCAGACTTCGCGAGTAGAAACTGTATTCGTACCGTTTCGTCATTTTTTTTTTTGAAATTCATACTTCGTGAGTAGTTGTTTCGTATTTCGTAAATATTCATTTCATATTTTGAGAGTATCCATTTCATACGTCTGAACTATTCATTTCATACTTCGTAAGTGATAATTTCATACTTCTTAAGTATTCATTTCATACTTCATGAGCGATCATTTTATACTTTGTAAGCAGTGATTTCATATTTCCTAAGTATTCATTTCATAGCTGACATGAAATGTACACTAACAATAAATGCGAAATGAATATTTAAGTAGTATTCCTATCATACGTCGTAAGTATTATTTTCATACCTTCGTAAGCATTCATATCAAACTTCGTAGGTATCAATTTTCACACTTCGTAAGTATTTCATTTCATACTCCGTAAGTATTCGTTTCATACTTCGTAAGTAATAATTTCACAATTCGTAAGTATTCATACAATTTCATTATTCTTTGCCGTTCAAGCTCGCTCGTACTTCGTTCCTCTATAATAATTTCTTTCGTGTGACTCGAAGAACCACCATTACGACCACATCCACATTATTGTCAGTTATCATGGACGTGTCACCAAATTTATGCTAATTGGATTACTCTCAGATTTGGTGGTAAACCAAAATCCGATTGATCTCAGAATTTCTTTCCTCTTTTAACATTCTCATTTTTATGCCGTTATTCAAATCGATACGTTTTATATTTTTTTCATCTAAAATTGCATATCGCGTTTGGGCGTTATTTTTTCATTTTCCACGTCGTTACGAAAACAGATTTACGTTATTCTCAAACGGACAATTATGGGACATAAAATTGATACGTGTAGACGTTCATTTATTTTTCAAAGCCATTATTGGCCTTGATAAAAAATAGCCAGATAATCCATTCAACACTCAGCGTTTTTAGGTGACTCAATTTCATTAATTCCACATTATTTCATTGAGCAAACGAAATTTATGAAATCACGTTTTTATCGCTTAAATTTATTTGCTGTTTGACTTTTCGACATGGAGGATTCGTGTTCGTTGTTCGATTCTTCTCATTAAAAAAAAAAACAACAACAACAAACAACAAACGTTTTGACCCTACGAACATCGCGAATAGCCTTCGATAATTTAACTGCATCTCGCCTATGCACGCGAGCTTCGAAATTTCTTCTGGCCATGTGACTATGCACTTTTTCAAATCGAATGACTTGTCGATAAAAATGAATCCGGATATCAGCGAATTTTTCGGCGAATCGTCAAGTGAACTGGAACACTCAAATTCAGTCGAGTCGAATTAATTGTTCATCATTATCCGTTCATTTCCGTATACAGATGATTTTACATAGCTAATAATATACGCGAGTAGATGTTTTAGTTTATTTACGATATATATATATATACATATTTATTTATCGACACATCGGTATATCGATATATATATACATATATATTTATATCGTTTATGTGTGTATCGTGTGCTTTCTGGACTCTCTCGTATATAAAATATATTAGTGTTTCGGCGTTTGCGATTTACACACTAAACCGTCTTTTTGTTAAATTATTTTTGGTGTTTTGTTTATGGCGCGATAATCGTTCTTTCAGCAAAGAATGTTGTACGCGAAATTCGTGGCATTTTCTTTTTTTGTCAGAGACGTTGAAAGTGTAGAAGGAAAAAAAGGGCCGTTTTATATTAAAATACAATTTATATATGTGTATATATGTATGTATTATATATAATGAATATAAATATATTGTATATATTTATTTATTTATTTATTGTATATAATATATACATATATATGATATATAATATATACATACATCTTTATCGATGTTTCTTCAATGACTATTTTCTGAAATCGAAATTTGTTCATGGACATTGTTGGTAAGAAATAGCCTGAGCGTGATAATGAAAAACATTTTTTTTTAATAAATAATATGCTACATAATTAAATATACGAAACCAGTTTTTATCTCAATTTTTATTGAGAATTTTTTTTTCAATCTTTTTGTTAGGTCGTTCCAATATGATAAAAACTAAAGTTCCGGTTCTTTCCTCTCGTGAACAATATGTATTATTTTATTAGCTACACGTTTTCCTCCCTCGTCAAATTCTCCAATAATTGAATATCTATTTACGCAATTAGATAACTGAAATCCGATAATCGAACTATTTTTTTTTTTAATATTTGCACAAGTCCGCTCGAACGTTAATTATGTTAAAACACACTCACGCACATGACGAAGACGCGCACACATTCGCATACTTGGATTTATCACCTCAATTGAATGAATGCCGCTCGAACACTTTTTTTGGTTTTAATATACCTTTTATTATTTATTATTTCTTTTTGAATAATCGCTAATTATTACATTCGCGTCGTTTAGGTTGTCGATTATCGCGTTCGTACACAGTTATATCTTCGTATATTGCCAAAGCCCGATAGATTAGCCGAGGATAAGGATAAGAGGATAAGTGTCGAAAGGGGCCGGGCCGCCGTCAACCAAGCTACCAACGAACAAATCACCATCGACCAAGTTGTCGTCGATCGAGTCGCCGCAGACAAAGTTGCCGTCGACCAAGTCGCCGCAGACAAAGTTGCCGTCGACCAAGTTGCCGACGACCAAGTCACCGGCGACTGAGTTGCCGTCGGCCAAGTCACCATCGACCAAGTCACCGCAGACAAAGTTGCCGTCGACCAAGTCGCCATTGGCCAAGTCACCGTCGACCAAGTCGCCATTGGCCAAGTCACCGTCGACCAAGTCGCCGTAAACAAAGTTGCCGACGACCAAGTGACCGACGATCGAGTTGCCGTCGACCAAGTCGCCGCAGACAAAGTTGCCGTCGACCAAGTCGCCGTAAACAAAGTTGCCGTCGACCAAGTCGCCGCAGACAAAGTTGCCGTCGACCAAGTCGCCGTAAACAAAGTTGCCGTCGACCAAGTCGCCGTAGACAAAGTTGCCGACGACCAGGTCACCGATGACCGAGTTGCCGTCGGCAAAGTCACCGTCGACCAAGTTGCCGTCGACCAAGTCACCGGCAGCCAGGCGACAATGTCTAACAGACTTCAAATGGCCTCGGATTTCAATCTGTATATTATTGTTTATCTAAGAAATGACTCTACACGCGCAAATGCATAAAAATAAGTGTAATAAGAGGAGCAGTAATAATATTCACATCAATAATAACAACATAAACAAAAATTCGTAACATCAGCGAAGCCCCGAGGTTTTTTAAATATTTTTTGTCTCTCAATATAACCTTAACTCGCTTTCTAATTGTTCGAACCAACTTCGATTGTTTTTTGCGGCTTCTTACTCTTACTCGAAATTTTTTATTTTGCCTTAATTATCTTAATCCGCTCGATATCCTGATATCGTTTATTCCGTCCATCGTGTCAGTCCCAACGGCCATGTTAGTTTTTGTTCCGTACGATTTCTCGTTTCCTATTGCGCGTAATCGATTCGATATTTTGGAATTACTGAATATATCGGCAAGATACGACTGCTTTTTTTTTTGGTTTCCATCTCTCCTGTCGAATGAAATTTCGAATGATTTTCGAGTACGCTCGACGCGATCTATAGCAATAGATTTTCATCGATTGAAGAACGAAATACGATGAGCCCTCCTCTCTTTTAATCGTCTTTCAACGATGAAGCTTCGAATCATTCATGAGATATGTCTTGTTGAGAAAATATATCTTAAGAATTACACCCTATTAGTTAACACTAGCCGCCGTAAATTTCATTTATTTCGTACCACTCAGTTCTCGCATCCACGAGATTATTCTTCAAACTCTCTCTCACTCTCTCTCTCTTATTTTTTTTCGTTCGTTTCTTGCCTTTTTAAATGATTTATTTTCGTACGAATTATTTCGAACGAATTATGAGCGTAGCGAGTTTTTCTTTTTTTTCCGCGGACGATATACATATTGCACATTGAACTTTGCACCATCGTCGTAATCCGACAATCACCGTTTGGCGAAATCCACTCGTCCGAGACGACAATTCTTTCAACGATTCTTTTTGTTTTTTCATTTCTAAAAGTTTTTGGGATTTTCTTTTGCGGACATTCAGACTTGCAAATGCTGCGAATTTTGCGTCTATTTCACTTGGTAACCGGAAGCGTTTGTTTCGCTACGTAGCTGCGAAAAAAATTTAATTGTTCACGTGCCAACGCTTTTTCGATTCTTCCCTTTTTTCGGATCAACTCGTTTCGTATAGCCTCTATTAGATTGCGTTTGTGTTTGTTCGGGTTCATTCGAGTTTGTTTGGATTTTTTTTAAGTTTCGCCCAAATTTCGGTCGTTTTTTGTTCGATTGTCGAACTTTTTCCGAATAATTGTCGGCTGCAATTTTCGATCATTTTTTTACTCGGTCTGAAATTTAGGAAAATTTGGGGGTTTGACATGATTTTCGATCTTCTTTTTCTCGGCCTGGAATTTCTGAATATTTCAGGGTCCGCCTCAACTTTCGATCTCATTTTTTCTCAGATTGAGATTTTTCAAAAATTCAGGATCCGCCCCGATTTTCGATCAGTCTTTTTCCCAAGCTGGAGATTCTTAAAATTGCAGGGTCGGTGTCGATCGTCGATATTTTTTTCCCTCGAACTGAAATTTTTTTTAATTTCAGGGTCCGCCTTTGTTTTCGTTCTTTTTTCCCTCGGGCTGAAATTTCTAAACATTTCAGTGTCTGCCGCGATCTTTGATCAGTCTTTTTCCCATGCTGGAATTTCTAAAAATTTCAGGATTCTCCGCGATCTTCAATTTTTTTTCGTCAGGCTGAAACTTCGAAAAATGTCAGGGTCCGCTTCCGATCTTTTTCTTCTCCGTGCTGAAATTTCTGAAAATTTCAGCGTCATCAAATTTATTCAAAACCTTCTATCAGCGTTGTTCCAAAATGGCAAAGTTTTTCCAACATCCGTTTTTTTTTCAACATTATTATTTGCGTTGTCTCGCTCGTCCGACGAATTTTCGTAGGCAGAGTATAAATCGAGTGGAATCGTAATCTCTCATTACCAGAATCGTTGAGCGCTCTCCCACAAGTTTTTGAGGCTCGATCGAAACTCGAAACGAAAGTTCTCATAGTATCACGCTATGTTACTTCCGCTCATTGTCGTGACGCACTTTTTTTCCGGTGTGTTTTGGCTCTCGGAGTTGCTTCGTACCGCAGCTTTCGGTGGACTTCCTGGTGGGGGTGTGACTTCGTCGAGTAGCGGATTATTGTTGTTGGTCGAGGTTGAGCTTCGCCTCCCATTTTCGCGGGTCGGTGATTTAACATCGAACGCCGATGTCTCAGATTCGAGATCCGAACCGATCTGGCGTTTGAAGAAAAAAAAACAAAAAAAAAGAACAAAGAGAAAGAACGATTAAAAACGTGTGAATAAATGGTGAACAATTGCGAGCTTCCAAGGCGTGTAAAAAAAACTTATTTGCGTGAGTCTAGGGATCATACGAATTCTGGCGTCCTCGATTTTTTTCCTCCAAATCGTGATTTTTTGCAAGCCCGGAAATGCTTATTTTTCCGGAACGACAATATTCTTCGATGCGTTTGGCTTAAGGTATTACTGGATGGATATTGAATGATCGCTAAAAATTGTTGACAATTTCAGAAATAATATGTTCTTGATTGATTAATATTTTAGAATTTATAATCCGTGAATTTTAGAACTCAGTGATTTTTGAACACTTGAATTATAGAATTAATTAATTTTTGAATACATGAATTTAAAAAATAATTAATTTTTGAACGTATGAACTTTGGAATAAATTAATTTTTGAACTCATGAACTTTACAATTAATTAATTTTTGGATGCATCAATTTTCGTAAGCATGAATTTTCGGCCTACTCGCTTATCATCTATCCAGCAATACTTCAATTTGACATAATCATTATCAGTAATCAACGCAACGCAGTTGCGTTGATTACTGATAAAAATTCATAAAAATTCATCATTATTTCCAAACAAAACGTTTTTCCATATTTTGCAACGACGAAATAATTATTCACAAGCTGCAAATTTACTCAGAATTCGTAACGTACCAAGCAACAAGTGTACGCACAGAAGACCAATAAAAAAAAAACTCTGTTCGGTGCTAAGCGAAGTAGTTTATTAAATAAAAGGTGTAAAGGGAACAAAAAAATATTTCGTCAATTCGATCATCGATGTTTCAACAAAAACGTGGTTCCCTCGAAGAATCCCGTTTTATTTTTTCAAAATGTTTTTTTTTCTTCTTTTTTTTTGCGTTCGAGGAGTTTTTTCAGTTTTTGAAAATAAGCAGGCGTAAAGTGAAAGCCGCGCAATAAGAGTAGCCGATTTATTGAACGATCGCTTACCGAGGGTCATTGATGACAGTATGAACATGATTGTGAATGATCGGACGATCTACGATTTTCTAACTTGTGCAATAATGATGACGATGATGAGTGATGATGCGGTACCTTATTGAAACACACTACCTGTCTGGTAGCGGGATGAGGATTCAAAAATAGACGCTCGCTCGTATCGCTTCCGCAGCTCGAACTCTCGCTCATTTCCGTGGTGAATTTCCTCGACGCGCGAGGACTCGATGGGGCTGCTCTGCTTTGATTGCCTAGAGCGTGACCGGCGTTTCTCGAGCACACCTGGGATTGGATGTGCTCGCACACCCTCCGAAACCTTCGTATGTTACCTGCTCGAAGAAACAATAACGAGGGTTTACATTAATTAGGTTTGACAAGAAAAACAAAACTAATAAAAAAATAATGGTAAATAAATAAATAAATAAATAAATAAATAAATAAATATAATGCTGCTGGTGAAAAACGAACGAAAAAAGGGGATGGGGTTAGAAGCCCGAACTTCGAATAACCAAAAGGCTCAAAATCCCGAATTTGAATATTCCGAAACTACAAATTTTGTAAATTTCGTAAAGGTTTACGAAGTTTGTTTGGGTTTGTTTGGGATCGTTAGGTTGATTTTAAGGCCTTGATTTTAAACAAACCCAAACAAACAAAACAATGTACGAAATTCGTAGTTTCGGTCTATTCAAATTCGGAATTTTAAACCGTCTGGTCATTCGAAGTTCGGGTTTCCTACCGGACCCCGAAAAAAGAATTTTAAAAAGCTGCATTATCAACGATGAAATGAAAACTCTTTCATTTCTGACTTTCGTTAGTACGAAAACGAGAATAACAAAAAAATAATAATAAATCAATAAATAAATGAATTATGAAATGCTGCTGGTAAAAAAGAAGCTGCTTTATCAACGATAAAGGGAAAGGTCGCTGGAAAATTGCTTTTGGATTCTCTTTCGATATTTCTTTTGAATTTTCGAAAAATTGTCCTCTGCGATCATCGATCATTTTTTTTCCGACATGAAATTCCTGATAATCCCAGGGCCCGCTTTGTTTTTTTTTTCGTAATAACTAGAAAAAAGATTTGACGATTCTTATAACGAAAAAAAAAAAACAAAAATATCGCGGTAATTTAAGTTTAGGAGGGAGCACAAAATTAGACTCGATTAAACGTTAAGATATTATTAATAACAACTTCGTTATTATAAATCATCAAAATTAGACTCGATTAAACGTTAAGATATTATTAATAACAACTTCGTTATTATAAATCATATGTTAACCTCAATAAGAAAGAATTTCCGTTGCATCGCATCGAACCAACCTTCAACACCATCGAGAAAAATGTGAGAAAAATGTGAGAATAGCTGATGCGAACGCGTAGACGTGCTCGACCATCGAGCGAAAATAGGGAAACCCTTATTATACGTGAGAGCGGAAAGAAGTATCTCGGTCTCTTGCGAAAAATGTAGATAAGGCGTAGGATCGGAACATCGTAGAGTACGGAAACGTGCCAAGGTAACATCGATCTAGTTGCGCTTGGATGGTTGCCAAATGCCAAATAGCAAACCGGAAGAGGCAGTATCGATACGTGCCACGTGCACTCACACGTATATGGAAATGAAGACAGAGAGGAAAGGCTTGAAAAGATAGACGATACGTCATGTACGTTCGAGCTGGATAAATCATTGATGAAAACGGGAGAAACTTCGTGATCCTTCAACTTCGTTGCATCCATGCTGTCTGTCAACGAGTCTCTCGAAACTACCATCAACGAAAGTCTCCAATAACCCAACACAAGATTTTCTTACCACGAAGAAACTCCACCGGAAATTAACACTCGCTTGACGTACGAATCCAATAATCGTTTCGATTTTTGCAACGAAATAGGTAGCTCGAAATCTATTGTTAATTATACATATTTTGTTATCTTGCAATGAAGGTTCGGTTTGTTCGGGTAGAGAATGGGAATTTTCCATTTTTCTCAGGGAAATTATTCTAGCTTTGAATTTCCATTTTGTCAAATATTTTAATTTTTCGATTTTCCATTATGCTATTGAAAATTTTCCAATTTTCGATTTTTCGTCCTTCGATGGGAAGTTTTTTAGCTTCTATTTCCATTCTCCCATAGAAAATTGTCTATTTTGCGATTTCCCTTTTGACCACGGAACATTTTTCATTTTTTGATGATCCATTTTTCAATACTTAAATGGATAATAAATCAAATAATCCAGAAAAGTCTGTAATTAAAGGAATAATAAACAATAAATGCAAAAACTAAGAATTTAAAAAAACACTGAAAATTCTATCAATTAAATTCAAATTCATGTAACAGAAACTTTGACAATGTGGAAATTGTCCAAATCTCCGAAGTGCAGTGCCGTAGAGAAAAATTTTGTATCTCAGATAAACCTTGAGCCATTTGGACTGAATCCAATCGCTGAAGTGCTAAAACAATGATGAATTTGTGGGAAACCTATTTATCAAGTGCAAAACTTACGGGACATCTATCGTTGACATTTTTTTTAAAGCTTCTCAATTCCGTACAATTCTACTTACTTTTTGGGTTTTTGCAAAATTCGATTTCGTTATATCTACAGTGAGGCTTCTAACTCGTAGTAAATTTTCTTTGATTTTTCGATTTCATGAAAATTGGCTTATAATAGAAACATAAATGTTTCAAAAATAAATAAAAAAACATCAAACTTATGTTCAAAACACGTTCGACATATTTTAGGGAATATTACCTTTGATAAATTTCTATTTTGATTATTTTATACAAATTTCTATTGTATTTATTTTCGACAAATTTTCGCCTAAATAACTTTCAATAAATTTTAAATATAATTATTCACGAAATTTAAAAAAGGTTATTTTCGACAAAATTCCGTTTCAATTATTTTCGGAATTTTTTTTATTATAATAATTTTCGAAAACTTTTCATTAAAATCCTTTTCAACAAATTTGCATAATAAAAATGTAAAAATTGTGAATTTCGTGAAAATTTTGAAATTAAACGCGGAAAATGAGAACTTACCACTCAATAATGTGAAAGTTATGGCGAAAAGGGGTTCACTAGGCTGTTTAGAAATGGCACTAATGTCCACCTGGAACCGTACTTGTCGTTGAAACATTGACGGTGTTGTACTCCCTCTTTTGTATTCAACTCTAAACGACATCGGCGACATCACGCTGTGAGATAATTCGGCTATCTGCGAATTGAAAATTAATATACGGTAAGAGTTCTGAAGATACGAAAAAAAATTATGGCATTTTTTAAATTGAAAAAATTATTGCAGAGCGATAGAAGCATTTTTATCAGTTTTCAAAAAATACTTTGATCAATTTAGAAACTTTATTCGACGTATCCACTTTTTAAAAATAAATTCATTTTATTTGAAAAAAAGGTCAATAAAAAAAAAATTCGATTTGAAACAATTCAATATAAAATGAATAAATTCAATTTGAAAAAATTCTATGTAAAATAAATAAATTCAATTTGGAAAAATGTAATGTTGAATTTTTTTCAGGTTGAACTCTCTTTATTTTCAAAAAAGAACAAATTAATTTTAACATAAAAGCAATTTATAGGAAGAAACTTCGTGCCAATATTATTCGATCAGATCGACGGAGACTTACCGATAAGAAAGCATGAATGAGGTCAGCTTTGACGTTAGCCAGAGGCTTGCCCTTAACGAGAACCGTGAAAGTCTCATCTTTCTCGGTCGTCATTAGACTACCAAACCAAGATTTTTTCGTGAGTTCTGGCGACGAATCAGGGGTGAGATGCACCTGAAAAATAGTTCACTTATATTAAATGCAATTCGTTTTTTAATTAAACTCGAATTTTTTCATTGTTTTTGGAAAATTTGCTTAAATAAAAATCTCTATTCAATACTGTAGTCAACATTATAAAAATTTTAAATTCTTTCAATTTTCGTTTCGGAGATATAAGAACGAAACTGGAAGTATTTAAAAAAAAATGTATTTCCAAAATTGACTTTCTCGTCGCCATTTTCTAGAAAAAACAATTTTTTTTTAATGTTGGGGTATATGCGGCTCTTTTTTTATATACCTCATCGGTGCTGGTGAGCAATTTACGCCGATGAAATCTGGGACTTCCGAGGAATGAATTTTTTATATTCGTGAGTCTCGATCTCCAGTGGTGGGGACCGGAACCGGCTCCTGTGTGTGGCGAACCTGGAGGTGTCAGACCAACTGCTACCACTGTATTAAAAAACAACGAAAAACGAAACTCTTCAATTTCTTTTCCTATTTATTTCATTTGTTTTTCGATTAATTTATTTTTATTCATTTATTTTGCATATACATATTTTCTATTTATGCATTTTACTTGCTTTGGGTTTGTTTTGGGTTTGTTTAGAATTTCATTTATTCAATTTTTATTCATTTCATTAAAATCAAATCAAGTTTTAAAACTTGATCTTGCTCATCTTTCTTAATAAACTTTTTACATAATTTAATTTATTTATTTGTATCGTTTATTATTATTTTAATGATTGAGTTTAAATCAGTAAAAAAGCTCCTAAAAAACAGCGAAAAAATGAGGGATATTTTGTGATCTCAGAATTAAGAGCCCCTTAAAAAAAACTATATCCTGACTGCTCACATCGTCGATTTTCCCGAGTAAATATGACAAACGAGTATCTATCGTAAGGGAATATCTGCCATCATGATCATATCTGGAGCTCGTGATTGCAAACCGCCCGTATCGAAGTCGAACAAAATAATGGGGATGATATTTTTACATCTTTCGCATGGTCAACTTGGAAACTTGGATCGTGAAGTTCACTACAAACACTTCGTCCTACCCTTAAAGTGTTTCGATGTACACAGGGACAAGGGTGTATATATATCCGTGGGAACGTATTTCCGTCCATTAAGGGACGTGCCTCGTTTGTGCAATATGTCAGTGTCAAGTCATCCCTTGTTCGGGATCACGTTAAGGCTTAGCAGAACCGCGATATTCTTTACCGCATTATACGTCATTGTCATCTATATTTGCTCCCTTAAGTTTAACTTTCATATATACAGGGTGGGTAGAAAATCGTGGAGCAAACGAAACAGGGCGACAGTTGGGGTTATTTACAGTAAAAAATGTCTTTGTGGCAGAGCACTTACTTGATCTCCTTAAAAGTTATGACAATTTGAGTGAGCGTGATAAAAAAAATAATGAAGCTACAAACTGGTATATGTTACACCTCGTTTTAATCGTCATTAAATGGGCAAGTTTTTTTAATGCAGGGTTATTTTTTGGTAGTACATTTTTTTTAAGCAAGGCTTTACCGTTACAAATAATTTTACGTGAGACTTAAAAGATATTTAAAAAAGTACCAATTCTCATAAATCATGGTCCCTACTATCATAAAAGCACTTTTGTAGTGATGATACATTTCCTAGAAGCTACTAAACGCCATTTATTGTTTTAAAATAGGTACCCATTTTAGTATTTTTTTCAAAAATCACTCAAATAGTCATAACTTTTAAGGAGATCAAGTGAGTGCTCTGCCACAAAGACATTTTTTACTGCAAATAACCCCAACTGTCGCCCTGTTTCGTTTCATCCACGATTTTCTACCCACCCTGTATATAACGAGGTTTGTTCAAAAAATAAGGTGACTTTTCAAATTTCCAGCCCTACGTACATTCGATTTTCGATTTTTTTGTTTTGTCACGTTGGTCCACATTTGACCCTCTGGGACGTTTTTTCTCTTTCAAAAGTGAAAAGAGCCACGAAAGGACAGATATTTCGGACGATTGAGGAGATAAAGAGAAAAAGCCCTGGCACCAGTCTGTTATATTTGAGGTTGATTGTTTCTCAAAGGACGAAATGGATATATCAATGAATAAATCAATATTTTTCGATAAACTGTAAAAAGTCAGTTTATTTTTTTTAACAAACCTCCTGCGTCGCTCACAGCCAAGGGCTAAATAAAAATCGCAAGGAGAATGCAATTTCCAACTTTTCGAGAATTATTGATCCCTTTTTCCGGCAAAAACGTGACCCAAATACGAGCCAATACAAAACAGAGTCCCATTCGTCGACGCGAAACGAATTTACGAAACTATATGAATTCGCGTTATTTTCGATGTCAATGGAAATCGTAATTTCGTTATTCACGAAAATCACATGGTAGTGCGTTTGAAGAAAGGTTTTACGTAAAGAGAGGGAGGATCGGTAGGATCGTGTTTGAAAGTTAATTAGGCCGTAGCGGATTTTCATTGAACTCACCGGGCTGGATCTCGTTGAGCTCGATGCCTACATTCGAGGGTGGTGGAATTGGCGCCGGGCTCACGGAAGTCGGACTGACCCCATTACTGCCACTAGCGCTCACCGTTGACAATCTATGAGGACTTCCACTTTGGCTGTGGTGGGAACTCGGCGTCGCTCTTCTCGGACTCAAAAGGCCGGCCACGTTTGGCCCGTGAAGCGGCGAACTTCCGGGTGTTGATGCGTGCGAATGGGAGGCGTGAGTGTGGGATCCAGTGCTCGGTGAACGTCGGGGATGATGTCTTGCACTATTTTCCAAAATCAATGGCAAAAGAACATATAAAAGTGCATATATACAGGGTTACTGGCAACTCGACGTATTCCTTGCAGAACGTCATAGTAGAATGTAAATGCAACAAATTAAGCCATTAAATGTTCTACCGAAATTCAGTAGTTTTTGAGTTCCTAAGATTTTTAGATTTTTCATGAAAAATCCCAGATTACATAATTTGAAACCAATTTGAAAATTATCTACGGAGCGACTGTACTGACATTTCTGTTATTATTATAGTTGATGATCTAGCAGATCTTTGTTAGTAATAGAGAGTCCAAAAAGCCTAAAACCTTGGCAAATATCACTAATCAAACATTTATTTTTTTGTAATTTTCTCCATTACTTCAACGAGTGTGCAGAATTTTTTTTTTGCACTAGACAACATTTTTTATTAAGTAATGGCAAAAATTACAAAAAAATAAATGTTCGATTAGTGATATTTGCCAAGGTTTTAGGCTTTTCGGACTTTTAGTTACTAACAAAGATTTGCTACGTCATCAACTATGATAATAACAGAAATTTCAGTACAGTCGCTGCGTAGATAATTTTTTAATTGGTTTCAAATGATGTAATCTGGGATTTTTCAAAAAAAAAATAAAAATCTTAAGAACTCAAAAACTACTGAATTTCGATAGAACATTTGATGGCTTAATTTGTTGCATTAATATCCTACTATGACGTCCTGCAAGGAATACGTCAAGTTACCCTATATATATATATATATATATATATATATATATATATATATATATATATATATATATTTATTTATTTATTTATTTATTTATTTATTTATTTATATACAGGGTTTGGCGTAAATAGTGGTCCTCCGTTAAGGATTCAATTTACCAGATAGTTACCTATAACATATTATTATTTTAATCCTTTTGATCCAAGGGTTTCAAAAAATTTTTTTTTACGAATTTATAATCTTTTGTTTCAAATTTGGCTATTTTCTTTTTTTTTTTTATTGACTGTTTTCCTCATTGGTACGCGCGATTAGCGCTTTTTACCTGTCCCCTCCCTTCGTATTCATATTTCTCCTCATTTCTCATC
>JAPYZJ010003649.1:0-15683 GCA_030522765.1 Ophioninae sp. B BG-2022a | reverse complement strand
GCGTCCGATTGGCTGCCGTAAAAAATTCATAACAATTCAGGGGTTGATCTGGGACCCATACATGCTTATATCAATCGTCTTAGAATTTCACCCTCTACCCCTCATTTCAGGGATGACATCTTTAGCTGGGACACCCTGTATAACGCTCGGCCATACTCTTACCCACACATAAACACATTCAAAAAGTGTGCGTTTTCCCGTCACCCATGAGAAACACAGCGAAAAGTATCTTCGATGTTTCGCGAGGAGGGCACGTGAAAATCCATCGGGAATCCGGTATATGTCGAGATCGAACGGTCGCCATACACGCCTCGATGCCATACTCTCTCAACATCCCCTCGTTCTCCTAGCCGAAACTTCCACATACACGTATTTGTCCAGAGGGAAATGAAAGGGGAAGGCTTGGAGGTGCGATGAGGGATGGGCTTGATCAGGGGTGGATCGAGGGTTCCTGATGATGGCGGGGGGGGGGGGGGGGGGGGTGGGCAGTAACTGCCTCTGGTGACGACAGGGCCGAGGATGCTTCGAACGAATGAGAGCAAAAGGAAAACAAACGAGCCCGGATGCTGCCCGTGCATTCCGTGGTCCACCTCATTCAATGACTGCTACCAATGCCACACCCCTCCTTCGTATATACCTCTTTAGGTTATGTTTTCCACGTTTTCAATCACGATCAGTCTGGATATAACGTCCACCTGGATAAGAGTAGCTTTACTTAGCGGGGGGTGGCAGGGGTGGAGGGAAGTATTGATTAATCGATTTTAGCTCGTATAAATTTGAATCAAGGGTTACTTTGAACAAATTTGGCAAGTGACGGGTGGAATGTGTCACTGAATACAGAGTAATTGAGAAACGTGGGGGTTTGGGGGAAAGGGAACTTAGATAAACGTAGACAATGTCCGTTTGTTTAATAAGTACAAACGGACTCTTAGAATCCTAAATATACTCCGATAGACAAAAAAAAATACCAACCGATAAACCTGAAGAGAGAGAGAGAGAGAGAGAGAGAGAGAGAGGGAAAGATGATGACGATGATGATATAATTTATTTTGCCCCGGTAATGACTTTTCGGTAAAAGAAATAAATAACAATTTAAGAACTTAAGAAACTTGAACATAATATAACATGACAACACGTGACAAATAATACAATAATAATAATTATTATTAAAATGATAACGATATTAATATTAATTAATATTTATAAGTAATAAAATTATAATAAAATTTCAAAAATAATAATAATATAATAAATAAAATAATAAATAAAATAATTATAAAAAATCATTAAAAAAATAAAATTAATTAATATTTATAATAATAATAATACTAATGAAAGTAGAGAAATTGTGAGAACTGGGAAGCAAGAGTCATTACTTATCAAACCCAAACGAAAAATGAACTAATACATTTAGAAAAGAATAGTAGAATCAGAATAAAGAAAAAGAAAAAAGAAATACAGGAAAAAAGTGCTAAAAAAAAAACGAGAAATTGAGAGTAACAGACTCTTATCCTCGAGTTATTCGATGCACTAGTTCACTTTAATGGGCCCGCGTCCGTTTACTTTCGCTTCATTCCACTCCCTGTTCTTTTCCAGAGACGTTTTCGTACCTTGTACACGACACGCGACGTATAATCTTCAACCCCAGTCCCGATTCCCCTTTTTCCATCATTTTTTCATTCCCCCGGATCCTCGGGAATTCAGGAGACTGTTCCTTCCGAAGGCTTTTTTTTCGTCCGAAAAAGGACTACGAAAAAGGATTCACCGGACAGAAGGACCGGAAATAACAGGGCGAGATGCAAGGAGGATGAAAAAAGATGGCGAGGGGGGAGGAAGAGACGGAAAAACATGGCATGGAGACACGAAGACGTGGAAAGAGACGAAGAGGGATCGGGGGTGGAAAAAAATTGAGGGGGTGGCGATAGAAGAGAAAATGTAGAAAAAAAGAGAGAGAAAGAGAGTGCGCGGAGAAAGGGATAGAAAAAGAGAGAAAACGGATTGGAGCAGGCGTAATTTTTGTGAGTGAATGCGCTCGTCCATGAGACTCGCCCTGGTGCATAATTAAAAGTTTTAATTATTTGGCGCTCCTTGCTGCTCTACTCTGTTGGACGTGTCCTCTCTCTCTCTTTCTCTCTCTCTCTCTCTCCACATATATTCATATATATCAGACCCTTTTTCTCGACTGTACTCACTGGCTGGTTCACTTTCGCTTTTTTCTTCAATTTCTTTTCACAACTTGGAGCTCTCACTGTCTCTCGAGTTTATTCTCCGTCTCTCCCTCTTAATTTTCTTTGAATTCGTTTTTCTTTTTTTCTTAGCTTACTTTTCCTCCCTCCTTCAGGCATCCTCTCTTTCCGTCCCTGTGTCCCTTGAGAGCCCAAGAGGGCGGCGGGGTGAAGAAGAGGAGGGTATTTCTCTCTCTCTCTCTCTCTCTCTCTGTCTCTTGATTTGCTTTGGAATTTTTTCTCGCCCTCTTTTAGGCTTACTGACCCTCTCCCTCTGTATCTTTTGAGGGCTCCTTTTTTTTCGCCCTCTTAATTTAATTTCAGTTTGTTTTTCTTTCTGTAGTTCTTTTCCTCTCTGCTTTAGGATTTCTGGCTTACTGTACGGAGTTTTCTCGCTCAGTATTTTTCGAAGTTCTCTCTGTCTCTCTCGTTTTTGGTTTTAATTTATTATTAACCTATTAAATTACTTCACCTTCAGGTTTTGTGCTCGGACTGAATATGTTTTAAAAGTCTGCATTTTTTTTAAGTTATTTTAGGTTGTATTGCGTTTATTGGTATTTATGTTATATTATTATTAAGTCATTAATTTGTTAAACTTTATATCTTTATTTTGTTAAAATCTTTGTTTTAACTTAAATTACCGAAACGTTTTTTTTTTACTAGGGCATAATAAAATCTATCATCATCGTCATCATCTTTCTCTCTCTCTCGTTTATTTGGTTTTCTTTGAATATTTTTTCTTTTCTTTCAGATTCTTCCACCCTACCCTTCTCCCTCTTTATTATTTTCTTCGAAACCCTAAACCCAATAGAAATAATCAAAGCATGTCATTTTCTTGTTTTCATTTTTGCTTCGTACTCCCTCGTGGTTTCATCCACCCTGTGAAAAGGAACATTTTTTGTTCTCGACGTTTTCCATTATTCGTTTTACAATCTCCATCCGGTCTCTCGTTTCTTCGCCCTCTTGACTCTGCCATCCCAGCTTCCCTTCGGGCCGATACCTGGTCAACTAGAGTTACACGCACACACGATATTCCCTCTTCTCTGTTGAGCTAGAAATCACGGAAGCTGATAAAATCCCCCCTCTTTGACGCTCTTCGCTACAGCCATTGGTGCAAGGTTAAAAAAATGTTTATTTCATTTTACAAACTTCTTTTGAGAAAAAGTTGTTTCATTTTACAAATTGATAATATTTTTCTCGGTAATAATATAATTAAGAAAATTAATAAACACGTTAAAGAGACGTAGAGTAAACGAGATAAAAAAGAGGCCAGTAACCGGGATTAAAATACGATAAAAAATGTACTTTATTATTATATTTATACAATTGACATTCCTAAAAAGATAACAACATTTATGTATTTTTGCAATTGTTTTTCTCATTATTGCACACAGTAATGATTAATAAAACGATTACATTTTTATTCGAACTCAATTTTGTTTCAATGAATTTATTTTATTATTCGTTAATTTTTATGCTACTCAAAATTCAATACTGCGCTGATCATTTTTTAAAATTCTTCAATTATTTTACATACTATTACGTTCAATCTTTAATTAGATGTGAATTTAAACACTATGAAAAAATATATATATACATTCGTAATATGTTCGTAATATTTATTTAACTATTTATTTAAATCCAAATATAATTCAAGCGCAGAAAATAATTTAAATAAACTAGATATATATATATATATATATATATATATATATATATATATCAAAATGATTTACAGCTGACTCATCTGCAAATTTGTTTGCCGCCACGAAATTTATTTACCATCAAGCCCAAACGAACCTTGTGACAAAATAATTGCATTTCTATACACGTGTATAATTATTGTCGAATTGATTATCAGGATTAACTATAATTTTCCAACACAGATATGTATACATCAACGTACGAATCCACCTCCAAATCGACACGCTTACAACGATAAAGTACAAATGTATACAAAGCCAGATTTGTCAGGTGGAAACTATTGGTTTATCTCCAATGAGGCGCACAAACGTACTGCGTGAGGAACAGAGATGTACAAAGTGTGAAAGGGAAAGAGTGAGAGACAGGGAGAGATATGATGATAACGATGATAAATTTCATTATGCCCCAGTAAAAAAAAACTTCTGGCAATCTTATTATTCCCATCTTATATGGGAATATTCTTATCGGGAATAAATGTAGAAAAACGCAATATAAAAAAAAAATGCAGTATAAACAAAAAACGCTATATAAAATAAAAACTAAAAAATTTTCCAAGATTTTTAGTTTACCACTGACTTGACTGGTGATGGGCAAAACAACTCGAAATACCCTTAAAATTAATTTAAAGATAAAGTAAAAAATAGAGACAGGTTCAGAGAGAAAGCGAGAGAGAGTTAGAAAGACAGGTCCACAAACGCTTAAACAGCCTAGCGTTGCAGCATCCATCTCTCCACCATCAGGGGTTGCACACGGCGTAAACAAGCACACGTGCGTAATACACCGAAACATCGGGATTCCAAACCTTTGCCAACGATATATATATATATGGGGTATTCCATGCCGATTCGACCTAGGTTTGACACGTCACTCCTCCGATTTGACCCGCGATTTTTTATGTTATTGTACTATCTTTGAAAGCCACTCGAGATTTTTTTCAGATTTTTTCGGAACGATTTCACTTCACAATAGTTTTTTTTAAATAAAATGTCAACGCTCAAATTTCAAAATTGGAAAGAAATCACAAAAATGCTGTGTAATATATAAAACATTGTGAACGTTGAAAAAAGTGGGCGCGCGTTTCGTTTGGCCAACTTTGCGCTTTTTTCGAAAAAAAATTAAAAAAAAAATGAAAGTGGAAAAATGAAAAAAGTCAAGAAGGAAAAAATTCCATGACACCCTGCAGAATTGACCAGAATTTTCTCAGATTTTTTTTAGAATGTTTGTGTATTGTGGGCAGTTGAATCTATTTAAAAAAAAAATTTTTTTTTTGCAGAAAAAGCGCGTTGTAGCCCAAACAAAACGCGCGCCCACTTTTTTCAATGCTCCCAGTCTTTGATATGTGACACAGCATTCCTGCGATTTATTTCCGATTTTTAAATTTGGACGTTAATTTTTTTCTGTAAAAAATATTGTCACGTCAGATCGTCCCGGAAAAATCTGAAAAAATTCTCGAGTGTCTTTCAGAGATAGTACTATAACATAAAAAATCGCAGGTCAAATTGGAGAGGTAACGTGGCAAACCCAGGTCGAATCGGCATGGAATGTCCCATATATATACATATATATATCCCTATTTGTGTACACAGGGTGAGTCGCAAGAAACACGAAGTACGTACGTACGTACGAAAAAGTGTACAGTTTAGAAGGATGCACATGTCCATCCTAATAGTCAATATATCAAGGTCATTTGAAGTTCATTCATTTTCGAGAAATAAAAAAAAGCAACCAAGGAGAAAAAATTATTTCATCCCATTGAAGCAAAAACACTCTGACGACTCTAAAAAAAAACGAAAAAAAGTACTCCGTTTTTTTAGATCCAACGTGAATTTGCAGTAGTACGTATCTCGTGACTCACCCTGTATATACACATATGTGTTTATATATATATTCCGCGTTTACCCACATAAAATCATCGCCATACTCAAATGCATTTACATGCGCTATTTGAACGAGATGAAGTACTACAAGATATATATATATATATATATGCACAGAGAGCACGTAGTTACAGTATAGGCAGGCGTACGCACGCGCGCGACTCACTCGAGCCGACTGAATGTTCCGTTTTAAATCCGGCCCTTCAGGTTTCGAGGCCTGAGTAATACGAGGGATCCTCAAGAGCGCAACTAAACGCACGATACATCAAGGAGTGAGTGGATCCTCTAGGATGTCTCCATTTATCGCTCTGAATGTCGCCCCCCCCCCCCCCTATCTCTTTTAGTTTGTTTGAATTCTCTCTTTTAGTTTTCAGTTTATTTTTAGGTTTGTTTTTAAGTTTATTTTAAGTTATGATTTGTCCATATTATGTCTTGTGGTAAGACTGAATATTTTTTCATTTTTGCGATTTTGTTGTTGTTAGTTTTGGTTAAAATTGCGTTTTTTTAATTTTTCTTGTATTATTATTTAATTATTTTGTTCAGTTTTTTAATCTTAATTTTGTTATAGTTTTTGGTTTTCTCAAATTGGCTGAAAGTCTTTTTTACTAGGGCATGATAAAACCTATCATTGTTATCTATCATCTCTTGTTTAGTTTTTAGTTTCTTGTTTGAGTTGTGCTTTTTTTAATCTTGTTTTGTTATTTTATCTCGTTTTGCGTAATTTTTCGGGTTGTATTAATTGGGTGTGGGCTACGTTTTTCCGCTTCAAATGTGTCAAATTAAGAGCTAAATAAAGGACCAGGAGAATTGGTAAACAGATTGTGCTGCATGGGGATACGAGGCCACGTGTTGCTCAAGCGGTGCAAGATACGATGAAAGCTCTCGAATGGAAAGTGTCAGCCCCTCTCTGAATTCACCAGACTTGGCACTATTGACTTGTCACTTGTTTATATTGATAGCAGGAGCACTTGCCAGAAAGCACTTCACTAAATTTGAAAAAAAAAAACAAAAATTTAACATTGGTTGTTCGATCGATTGCTTCAAAACCTCAAAAATTTGTTTTGCTACGTAAATAAAAAATAGTAAAATGGTTTTTACACTCAATGACAATTACTTTTGACACAATATATAAAAATTTTTTTTTTCGAAATAAATGTTTAGTTTCCAATTGAAAAAAAAGAACGAAATTTTTTTCTACATATGCTTATATATTTTATTTATTGTTAATTTTTATGGTTTTATATAATTGTATTCAAATAATTTTATATTTATAAAAAATACATTATATATTTGTAAAATTGTTTATGAGCTGTATAATTTTCAAATAATCGCTTTACTTTTATTCTTGTTTATAATTCTTTTTTGCAAAAACAAGTTTAATCAAATGTGAGAAAAAAATTCGATTTCAACCAATTATTCTATTTTTTCATCTTATTATTTATATTTGCATTTTTACAATTGTATCTAAATAAATTTACATTAATGTAAAAATAATAGATACAAAAATATATTTCTTAAATACGTATTTTTATTACATTTTCATAAACATTGAAAAATCGAACAATTTCCTTTACGGAGTTTAACATTTTTACAATTTTTTATCCTACTTTTACTTCTGTAATGAATGACTCTTTTGACAAATTATTTTGTCGGAATTTGCAATTGGTAAATAGTAAAAATTGTTCTCTTATAAACGACAGCCTACGATGATCCTCGATCTGAATGGGGTATAATAATAAAGTGAATCAATCAATCCGCCCCTCCCCATACCACGCTCTTCAACATCTCCTGCACTCCATACGTCCTCACGCAAATCCCTTTGTGTTTGGCCAGAGCGCCAGGGAATTTGAGACCGGACAACGTACGGACCATAGAGCCATCGAGAAATTATTGCGAAGCGGAATTATCGAATGAATAGATAACAGGGCTGTGTATCTCGAAACGTCTATATCTCCATGGACCGGACAATCCTGAACCTGAATTGAAATGTAATTGTACTTCGATTAAATTTCCAATAATTTTCGGAGTCCTTGTGATTTTTGGAAAATATTTGTTATTTTTTATATATGATATATATACAAAATATTTTCATTACATAATAATATCTTTTTGGTTTTTTTAATTAGATATGATATTAATATATTTTTCTATATAGAACAATAAAAAATCTGATCTGAAACTCTTGTACGTATGCCTCGGTGGATCCTTGTTTTTATTTTTTTCAAATTTGATTTTAAAAAATGCGAGTCACCCAACACGGCCCTTTTTTCGTTCTGCCCCAGTATATCCGCGTATACCTGATTGGGTCCGCTGTGTTGTCGCGCGTAAAAAATTGTAATCGCTAGCTTACGATTTAATTCACCTTGCGCGGATAATAGTCGGAGCACTCAACAGGTCGGAGATCGCGACGAAGGTGTCCCGGTTCTCACGAATTTATCTACGTATAGATCCACACATATAGGTACATGAGACACAAACATCCATACAAAGATATCTATGACAATATCAAACATTTTTTAAATTTATTTTTTATCCAACGATTCAACTTCGAAATTCCTATCGTTTACGAAAAAACGATCTTTTATTCAAGCTTAAGAAAAATTCAAAAAACTGAATTTCACGTTTGTCAATTTTCATTACTATTATCATTATATCAAATAATTCTTTTTATAATATTTTACGTTTTTTATTACATTTTTATACTAATAAAAAACTAGTTCTTTATAATTGTAATAACAACTATTTCTTAATCGTAATTATTGTTGCTGACATCGTTTATTAGTATTATTGTTATTATTATTATCATTATGTAATGTTATTCTTTTCGTGATATTTTACGTTTTTTTATTATATTTTTATAATGGAAGAATATTGATTATTTATAATGTGATAATTATTGATTTTTTATTGTTACTTATTATTATTATTATTATTATTATTATTATTATTATTATTATTATTATTATTATATGGAATTATGTACATTTTTCAATTTTGTTTTTATATAGGGGCATGTTAATTATTTTGTACGTTTGTGAATTCACTCGTACACGAAGCCCCTCCTTTGGATGATTATTTCTCCGAGCTCGGCGTGTTTCCCATATCTGTCGGGAATAACGCAAACGCATGGTGTACACCTATCATCCACTTACCGTCAGTCGTATTTACACGTACACCCGCAACAATGCATAAACATGTATATAAATTCCGCGACCTGAAAGAAAAAATGCGCGGGTGCTCATCTACTTAATGTTTTCTTCTTTTTTCTTCGTTTTCTCCTCTTCTCTCTATAATCCTGATGAATATTAATGAATTCGCGAAACATTTCGGAGTTTACGTATTCTTTTCGCGTGCAGTTTAGTCACCGTGTATATATGTATATCTATGCGTATGTATATACAGGGTGGGCTGAAAACAGACGTCCAAAAAAATATTCATATCTCATACGTATACTTATCTGAGTCACTCTCGTTCGAGCTTCTCATATTTTTTCTTTGTTTTTCAGGTAAAAAGCATTTTTTAATTTCCTTTCCTCGCGGGATAGATTTTTCATTTCTGTTTTGAGTTCGAAAATTTGTGAAACGTTTTCGAGGATCGTCTTCTAAAATTTATCGTCACAACTGAAAATGTTTAGCTATGAAAAAAAAAACAGTTTTGCGATAACAGTGGATAAAGAAAGGAGAATTGAATTTGCAAAATATCGAAATAAGGACAGTAGGAAATTGTCTCAATTGTTTCATTAAGAGAATGAAGGATTCTTTTTAGGTCTGCATTAATAAAATTTAGCATTTGTTATGTTTCTTAAAAAAAACAAATGATAATTTTCTGTATTTCATCATAAATAAAATCGAGAATTTTCTTTGTCTTTTTTTTTCACTTTCTGAATTAAGTATAGATCTTTCGAGATGCAAATTGAAATCTTCTAATTTTTAGCCTTCTTGAATCGAAGGCATCGGGAAATAACAAAAATGTATCGAAAAATCTAACGTTCCTCTCGAAACAGAAAACAAATATATTGCTGACGATAAATAATCGAGGAATATCAAATTTTCTTTATTCGTCACAAAAATGTATCGAAAAATCTAACGTTTTTCTCAAAACGTAAAGAAAATATATTGCTGACGATAAATAATCGAGGAATTTCAAATTTTCTTTACTTCGTCACAAATAAAATCGAGAATTTTCATTGTCTTTTTTTTCCCTTTCTGAATTCAGTATAGATCTTTCGAGATGCAAATTGAAATCTTCTAATTTTTAGCCTTCTTAAATGGAAGTCATCGGGGAATAACAAAAATGTATCGAAAAATCTAACGTTTCTCTCGAAACGTAAAAAAAATATATTGCTGACAATAAATAATCGAGGAATTCCAAATTTTCTCGACGTCACTTTTCAAGCCACCCTGTAGAAATACCTGAGTGTACACAAGTACACAATTTCGGAGTAACATCCATACGTATTTACGTAAAGTATTGAAATTCACGTCGTGTCCGACCGGAATGAGGAATTTCGCCTCGGCTTTATCATTTAATACGAAAAAGTTGGGAATTTCATTGCTCGCGAGAGATTCCGATGTTCGCGCGTGCGTGCGCGTGCGTTCCCTCTCTCTCCCTCTGCGTTAAGGCGAGTCGACGGGTTGAGGGAAGGGGTGTACGATCGAGCCACCCGGTATACAAGTCTCCGCGGTGTCTCGCCCGCGACAACGTTCCGTTCGCCCGGTGAACACGAAAGTGAGCAAAGGATAATGATATTCGTATAGAATGTGAGACACTCGAAGTAAAAGGCGCGTACGATTCGACGGGCTGGTGATCACGCCGGGCGCGCCGCGAGCAATGAGCCAAGGCGCGTTTGAGTGCGCACAATTGCACGTGTGTCAACCACTTCTAATTATAGCACCACAGGACTCTTTGGCATTCGATATTCAATTATCTTGATTCTGTTATACTCGTAAATAAATTTATAAAAACGATAGATTATTATCGCTACTGGGCATTGATAATCAACAGTACACTTAAAAGTACACTTTTCATCTATGAGACGCACATTTTATATCCGGAAATATAAAACAGAAACAAAAGAAAACATGACTTTACATTCAAAAAGTAAAGTTAACATTGAAATAACCTTGAAAATGACGATGAAACGAAAAACAATGAAGGCCACGTTCTTCCGTATTCAAAAATGTGCAACAATTGTTTAAAAAATTTTCTTCTAAAGTGTATCGTTCTCGAGATATTTCGTTGGAACGACTTCAATCGTACACCCTGTATGTTTTCGTATACAGGGTGTCCCACAATGGAATGTCATACGTGAAAAGGGGAGTTGGGGGTAAAATTCTGAGTCGATTGATATAAGCATGTATGGTTCCCAGATGAACCCTTGAATTATTATCAATTTTTAAAGGCAGCCAATCAGGCGTGTTCGTTGAGCGGGCTTTAATAATAATGCCTTTAATAATTCACTGGTTGATCTGGGAACCATACATGCTTATATCAATCGACTCAGAATTTCACCCCCAAACCCCCTTTTCACGGATAACATTCCGTCGTGGGACACCCAGTACATATATATACACCCAGAGAGTACGTCATTGAAGTCGTCACAGTCAAATATCTCCGAAAGGGTGCATTTTAGGAAAAAATATTTCAAACGAAAGTTTTCCAGTTTCAACGGGTGGTAACGATGATCTTAGTTGTTTTTCATGTAGTAGTTATTTTGGAGGTAATTTTAAGGTCAATTACATTTTTTTTAATGGAAACGTATATTTTTTATTTCTGATTCGTTATCTGCGTACCAAAATGGGTAACTTTTATCTGGCAAGTTTGTTTGCTCGACTTCAATTTTTCGATGAATAAGATTATTATCATTATCCGATATCGCAGCGTGTTTTTAACCGCACGAATTCTTCGGAAAGCTGTCAGACGTTGCGGGTCATAAATCAATGAAGTCTTGTTTGATTTTCTTCGATGCGCTTGCATTCGATCGCGCTATAATTGGCGGAGATACGTGTATGCTCGATGTATATCATCAATCCCCCCCGCCCCCCCCCCCTGCTTCTCGCTCTTCATTCGTATCTCTCTTTGTGTTTCCGTCCCTTACTGGCTCTCTATGTATTTCTCCCTCTTTATCTCCTGCCCCTTATCCAGACCTGCTCAGATGATTCAGTTCGATCGGAACCCCAGCCAGGGTGGTATTATTCAAATAATAGACAGTGGAATGTTATACAAATACTCGGTGCGCGACGACTTGATAAGTGGTTTGTAATCTAACACCGGATGGAAGATCGACGTCAAAATAGAGGTAGACGAGAGAGTAAGGTGAATGAAACCTGCTATCAAAAAGAGAGCAAAATTTAAAATCCACGCGATTCGCAGATATTTCAAAAGGGATGAAAAAAAGTCTTTTTTTTTCTGGTGAGAATTGTTAGAGTATGATGGAAAAAAAGAAACGTCCTTGTAATGAACGATAGGTAATTTTTGTTTTTCCAATTTTTATATTTTTGCAATTATGTAAACATTTATGTAAATCACATGTAAACATTAATGTAGATAGTTCAGTTTTGACACTTGACGAATCGCATGGATGGTAAGTCCTTATAATAATATTGCACCTTACTTATAATATCAGTAATTAATTAGTTTATTCATCAATTTCAACTATATCTATGTTATAATAATCCGTACCAAAATCAGCATTATATAATGAATGTCATGTCAGTTTTGTTCTTATTGAATCACTACATCCGTCTATCTTATTCTATCTTATCACTCATACCACAAATTCAATCGAGACAAATAACAAGCCAGCGCCTCTGTCAAAAATCAAATCGGAAAGAGAACTTTATATATATTTACAAACTACTTTCGAAATAGTTTTTCGAATCGACAGCGTGCAACCCAGACAGTCTAATCACGAAAAGCTCAGAGTCTGCCAGTGTGATACATACTGTTAATCGGCCAGCGATATCAGCGCTCCCGGTTAACCTATCATCACAGAAAAAATTGTCAACATACCTGAATACCTACACTTTCGAATAAAAAAAAACCCATCGAAATTGAATCAAAAGTTTTGCGTTAAAAAATTCCCAAAATTTACCATGTGTTTTTCATCTTCTTTACCAGACAACCCACTATACCGCTATCTATACAGGCGCTTACAAACTACAATTGCGCACACATCTCAGGCGAGAATTCCCGGCGATACGTACGTTGTGTCAGGTGGCGGAACCACACCAGCGCTCGCGATTAAAGCACGTATCAGGTATCTCCCCAGGGATTCACCGTGACCGGGATAAATAATGGAATCCAGAAACTATCGTATATAGATATCTCGACGTAAAGAGAATTTCATCATGTATATTGATACATACATATATGTACATACACATACGTATATATATATATATATATAAGCTGAAGCCGCTATCGCAGTTCAGCAACCGTGCGACAGCAGCCGCAAGCACGATTTCGTTCTTCCATATCGGAAATCCGACGAGCTTAGAGAGCAACCGAGCTTTCGCCTCGAGGAGAGCGGCTTTCGTGTCGCTGATCCCCTGCGACGCGAGGTCGAGAGGTCTGTGCTCTTCGACGCACGACGGCACTCGCACGGGCTGCCGTGCATCCACTGGGCCAAGAGTGACGGGATGACAAGCTTGATCATTGGCTGCGTATATGTTTCGAATACCGGGTGATACAAAAAAAAAATGGTCGAATTAAAAAAAAATATATTTCTTTTGAAACGTTCGATTTTGGGTGGAGTGATAGTCGGTACGGTGTTAAATTTCACGTGTGTTATTGTTGTGTATTATATCGTTGTTTTTGTTATAAATATTCTGGAAAAGTTCGGTTTGAGAATATTACAGAGCATCAAAATAAAAGAATGCATTTTGTAAAATATTTTTCAGAGTTCGTTTATATTAATTTTTCTTTTTCACGTTTTAGATCGACCTTCATGCTTTCGAGGTTGGTGTTTTGATTTTTTTTTGTACAATCTTTTTTTATGCATTAAATACGACTCCAACAAAACCCCCAAAAAATACGTTTAATTTTTCGTTTTCGCAATATATAGTTAGAGAGGTATTCAAATTTCAAACATTTGGAAACAATTTTTTGCATTTTATATTACTTCAGCAAATAACCAAAAATTAGTTCGTTTGCATTTTTTTTTCAAAATATATATTGAGTGAGCTATTAAAAATCTTAATTTTTTTTATTGTTTCGCATCAAATATTATTTCAGCAAATCACCGAAAAGGATGAGTTTGAATTTTTTTTTCGAAATATATATTAAGAGAGCTATTAAAAATCGTACGTTTTTTCAAATGCCAAATCAACTTGTAGCAAAGTCACCCTGTATATCAGCGCGATACAGACACCAATCGATCAGGAGCCATCGAACTCGAATGGTGATCGATTTCCTATCGAGCTCGGAGTGTGGTCGCAAGTAGAGCGAGCGATTGAGGAGAATGAGACTCCGTATGTATATGCCGCGAGGGCCAACCGGAAGTAGGCTCTGCTGGAGCTTGAAATCAATCCGGGAGCCCCGAAATCATCGCTCGCATATTCCGAGCGTTCGTTACATCAATGTTGCGACGTACCAAGCGAGACGTTCGAAATGCTCGACGGTGCCGTGTCCCATGCTCCGTCAGGCTCCAGGAACACTGGAACGCCAATTTCAAACGTGTGCGGGAGACGCGTTGCGGTCGCACTCCATTTATATTAAGGGGCTGGGCCACTACGTCCAGCCAACAATCGGATTTATTCGAAAAATTACAATTTGATGGATTTTTTAATTTCATTATTACTATTTCTTAATTATTCTGAATGTTATATATTTATATAATACAACAGCTACTCGAATAATATTTATAACAATAATAATAATAATGATAATTTTTCAGTAAGAAACTCGAATTTTTTGTTTTTTCATGCATGTTTTTTTTAAAGATTATTTATTTATTCGTTTTCAAAATAGTATCGAGTATGGTGATGAAGTATTATTATTATTTATATGTGTTTTCTGTCTTTAGGTGAGGAAAAAATATTATCATTATTATTGTTGGCGCTATTATCATACGCAGATTTTATAATTAAATGATAACAGCGATGATATTAAATAATGATAATGATAATGCCCATAGAAACACTAATGACAATAATAATATAAATATTTTTCTACTTCCTCTAAAATGAAATAAAAATAAAAGTTTAATAATAATAATAATAACAATTACAACAATATTGGTTATGATTCATATTATTAATTATATAATAATATAATTAATATTTATTGCGAATAAATGTTACAATTTAATCGATGCTTGTTATCTTTACTACTATTATTATTATTATTGTTGTTATTGTTGTTTATCTCATTCTTCTTATCACTATTATCATTATTACCATCATCGTTACTATTGTTAAAGTATTATTACACTAATAAGATTAGAGAATAATCTTATCGGTGATTAATATAATCTTTATCAATAATCCTATTGTTATCACCTTTTTTATTATCACTTTTGTCTTTTATCTTTATTATCGCCTTTATCTTTTATCTTCATTATCACCGTTGTCACTGTCATTATTATTATTGCTCTTTTCATTATCCAACAACAAAAACAATATAAATAATGTTTCTCGTTGTTTTAATTTCTGGATTACGTTTGAACACGTGAGGATCGATGACATCGCGAATCATCGCCGATACACATAGAAACGTTCAGCCGATTGCCTTTTTCGAGTCGGATACTGACGGAGCAGGAAACAAAGCGACGATTTGCCAGCCTTCGAACAAACGCATCGTGTCGCAAATTAGTCACCCGCCTTCCCGCCCCCCCTCACCTGCCCCCCCCCCCCCCCTCCTCATCACGCATTCTCGC